>CABFOV010001028.1:63332-114906 GCA_902141375.1 Timema poppense
AAAATACACCTTTATAGAAATGAATACCGGTAGATGATTAAGGTCACTCTATTTTTTTATATATTTTATAGAATGAATTCGGTTATCATACAGTATTATTTGTGTTATTATTTAAAAACTATGCTAATTTTCGTTAATCTGAAGGGGTCGCAAATTTTGTGAGGACTATAATCTTGTACTCTATTTACTTTTTTAAGAGATTTTGGGGACTAGAGCAAAGTTCAAAATTCAAATAAAAACAGAATATTTTGGTTATCTTTTTCCGACTGCATGTTTACCGACAGAGATAATAATATTCTAGACACATCAAATCAATGATAAAAACAATTACAAGTATTCCCACCAAGGGTTTTCTGCCAATCATACAAAGTTTCTTATATGGTCGTAAAATGTAACAAGCCTCATTCTTTTGGATATTCACTCGTTTTGGCTTCTGCTGTCGAAATCACTAAAATAAAGATTGAAAAAGTATCTACAGATCTAGTCCGAAAGATCCCTTTGGCAGATAACACGGTGGGAAGATGGATATCAAACATAGCGCAATGCATACAGGAACAGCTGACCGCAGCTTTGGAACTGTCAAAATTCGTAATACAGGTTGAAGAAGCCACTAACACAGTGAAGGATGTCCACCTTATAGCTTATGATCGCTACATAATAATAACAATACACATTACATAATAATACAATAACAGATCTGTCAACGAGGACTATTGTTCTTCAAGCCGATTCCGGGAAGAGCCAGTTCTGAGGAACTTTTCAAGATTTTGGATGATTTTTTGACAGCAAGTGAGATGAAGTGGGAAAATTGTGTTGGGATGTGCAGTGATGGTGCTCCTGCCATGTCTGGAGAAAGAAGTGTTTTACAATCTCTCGTGAAAGGAAAGGCTCCCAACGCCATCTGGTCTCACTGTATGATCCACAAGGAGTAGCTTACATCTAAAAATGTGAGTACAGAACTAAGTGTTGTGTTTAGTTCTGTCATTAAAATAGTTAGTTACATTAAGACAAGACCAACTGAATCACGTGTGTTTGTTGCTTTATGCAAGGGAACAGGGGCTGAACACAGTGTTCTCTTAGACTACTCTGCTGCAAGTTGGCTGTCAAGCGGGAAAGTGCTTGCAAGGATGTTTGAACTGAAGGAATAAATTAGTTTTTACCTCAAAGGTAGTTACGACCCTGAGAATAAATATGAGATCAATGAGAACAGTTTATTTTACAAACTAGCCTATCTCGCTGATTAATTGAAATACTTAATATTTTTAACATGCCAATGCAAAGGTGTGGATTGTTTTCTGCTGTGGCTGCCTTTAAAACTAATTATAGGAATCGGCTTAACGTAGAGCCGGTCTCAGATTGGCTATTTCTTCACTAGTGCCAAGGTTTAATCAATTATATGCATCAATGCAGGCTCAAAAATACCACTAAATGTGCAGCTTATGTTTAGTTTCTTTTGACATTTTATTATATCTACACACTTTGTTTTTTTTTAATTGTTTATTAAAAGTGAGTGATACATTTTATATTAATTAAAAATCTAGGATTCAAAGGGTCACGACGATCGCAGTGTCAAAAATTTGAGTCGTACCCCAAAAAAGGTTGGAAACTACTGCACTAAAATTTATTAAAGTTTTATTGATACACTATTACAACCTTCATTATTATTACATTAATTTTAATATATCGATAATAATATTAGAGAAGGCTGCCAACAATTATTTTTAAATAGAATTTGTTAATCACATGAGCACAAATGGTGTACCAACATAATTAAATGGTACTACACAATACCACAAAAATTCTCATATTGTGTATTATATATGGCTTAGAATAAAATGTTCAAAAATAGGTTTTCAGTAATCTACCTAAACTTCATCTTGTTAATCACAATAAACACTCATTATATACACATTACAAAGCAAAATTTTCGAATATATTTTAATAAATTTAAAATGATCAAAAATAAGATATTTTAAGCTACCTTAAAATTATTTGTATTTTGTAATAATAAAAAAATATTCTTATTGATCATGAAAAACTATTTCAAGATACCCATTTTGAAATCAATTTATATCCCCAGTTTCCAAACATTTTAAATTTTGATTAATTTGTCATAAGAAAACTACCCTTAGATTAACTAATTTTAGAAACATATAATTATAATATTATTGATCATTTAAAACACTTTAGGGTTACCAATTTCGAACAAAATCGTTAAAGCTATTTTTCTAATATATCTGTTAAAATTCAGTCATCATTAAACTAACCTTAAACGAATTATAGCCCACAGATAGATTTATAAAATCAATTTTTTTACTTTCTCATATTAAGAGAGAGTATTGTAATCGTGAAAAAAAAAAACAATTTTGAGATTTTGATGAATCTTTACATTTTGTGTGAACCTAAGCCCAAAAATGTGGATTTTACAATTCTGTCTCTCTGTCCCTGGCCATGGACCTGAAACGGTTAAATGAATGTTGTTCAAACCTGACATTTATATTTTATAGGGATAAACTTAACAACAATTATTTGATTTGGACCCTTGCCCTTAAATTAATGGTTGTTAATTGATCAGTGATTTTTTTTAATTCCAAATTTTTCGAAAGCGGTTTTAATGATTTGCTTAAAATTGATTTAGATGGAGTTTTTAACCTCTCATATAACAATATATACATGTTTTTGAGGGTAAATTCACTAAAGGGTGATTTTTGAAAAATATAAATATTTTGAAAATGGCTCAAACGATTAGGCTTGAAATGCATATCTGGGAAGTGTTTGAAATAAAAACAACTGTGTACTTATTTTTTGGAGGAAATGTTCGTTCAAGGTTAATTTAATGATGGTTGGCTTTTAAAAAAATTGGATATTTTGTAAGATATTTATTGTTATTTGGTTCAAAATGGGTATTTATTACGGTTTTTACATTGTAAATAATTATAAAGACTTATTTTACCAAAACAGTTAATATAGTAATGATTTCCTGGTGATCGAGTTTGGTAAAATTTGAATTTTTTTAAATAACTCGAACAATTTTGTTTATGGTTGTTATCGGGATACCATTGTACATTATCTATACTAATGTGAGCTTATGTTTATTTTTCTAAAATAAATTAGCTTGAGTGCAATTAGCTTACAACAAATTATAGAAATTTTGAAATTTTTTGAGATTGGTCTTGAAGATTGAGTTCAAAATGGGTAACTGGGAATACTTTCGCATGATGAATAAGAATACGCTATTATATTTAGAAACTACAAGTCATTTTAGAGTAGTTTACAAATAAATTATATTGGAAATTTGTTGAAAATTTTTAGAATTTGTTTTAAAATTGTCCTAAATATGTGTATGTTATGATTAACAAGATTTTAGTTTCCTTTAATGATGAAAATTTACTTAAATATAGTTTACTAAAAAAACTATTTAAAAATATTATATTCCCCTAGCTAGGCCAAATAATAAAGTTTGTTCGAATGTGTCGTAACATTTATTTTTAAGCAATTCTACTTTACCTGCAAGATAGAAACGCACTTGGCATAACGTTGAATAACTTGTTTAATCGTTAATTATTGTGTTCTCCTATCTGACGGGTGACATGTGAAGGGCACATGCAACCATCCAAGAAAAGCAATTGTTCCTGTTTGTAATCGATCCACGTCTTAAGAATGTAAATCTAATCACATTGTCCATGTTGGCTGATAACTAAGTTATCACAAGTCGTTAGTATATTTTTAATTATTGATTTTGACCAAGTCAAGGACTTTAATATAGATATTTTTTGGTGAAGGGAAAATAAGAAAATTGCGATATTTAATTAGTTTTATTACTTTAATTTTAAGCATCATCTTGCCTACCCACATAATTTAACTAATGAAGTAAAGATTATAGAAGAAGAGTTTGAATTATGTGTACTAGCATTTTCATGGTGTTAAAGAGGTAAGCCATTTGGAAAAAGCAATCAGTACACTAAGTCAGAACTCGAACCTCAACCTTATAGTCACTGTCACACTAGGAAAGACGAGACTGATATCATGCTATGCTTGCGCACCGATGCACTTATTATTATTACATTCAGATGGCAGTAATGACAAACATAAATATAAAAATAAACTAAAGAAGGGGGTGATTTTAATTCATAAGTTTTAGTTTAGAGAGAGGCTGCGAAAAACACAATGTCTTCCTGATCAGATTCAAGAACATACTGTGTGCGTTTAATTTTCGTATTTATTGTGATCTTTATAAACCCACAGTTGTATAGACATTAGACTTAACAACTAACTAATCGTATGCTAGTAAAACCAAAAACCATAATAGCGCATCTCTAACACTCAGACACATGGCTGTTAGAAAATATATTTAGAAATGATTTTCTCTGGTTTCTCCCTCACTACTCCTCTTTTGGGTTGGACCAGGTCAGTGTTGGTTCTCTCTTTTAGGGTCAAGCTGGACCCAGTATGAGTGACAGAGAGTTTTTTTTAAATATTTTCCCGCCCTTATCCTTACTGAGTGTAACTTATCTGCCCACAAGGGCGCCAAATGCCACCGTTTATGTTTTTAATTTGCTATTCTAAGTAATGCTCGAATTCGAGAACCCTTCGGGGCTGGTGTTTTCTCTGCTATACATATTTCCTGTCATTTACTGTTTCTTGTAAATATTGATGTTCACAAAATAAAAATATCATACAAATTAAAAAAACTATAAAAGATTTTGTGTATAGATGTATGCATAATTTCAATTATTCAATATTTGAATTTTTTTTAAACCGATTATCATGCCACTATTTTTTAATGCTACACATATATAGGCTATTTTTAGGTTGATTCTTCCGAAAAAAATTCTTTGCATTTTTCCCTTTCAATATGTTCATAAAATCCAAGAATTGAGTTTTAATTTCAATTCAATAATTTACTTGCAAGCGAAATTTTTATTAAATACTTCTTAACCATTTTTGTTTGCGGTGCGGAAATGACTAGACATCGGTAATTGTTTTTTGAGTCTCGTTATGTTGATTAATAAGGTTCATTACACTTTATTTGCCATTTTTGTTCTAGTTATTTTTGTATTATTTTGTTTCTTATAATTTGGGAAACAGAATTTTACTTATTACCGCCCTTCCTAAGTAATTCTGAAAGACTAAGTTTAGATCCAAGGCTTTGGAGTCCAAACAGTATATTTTAAGAACGTAACTATTTTCTATTTGTCCTGTAGAAGAGCTGCAAACTGTTAACACTGCCTACAGTTTCATTATATACTTCTTTTCCGTACTTTGTTTTATGAACAGTCGAATGTAATAATAAAGGCTTTATCTGACAGCTATAAAAACTGTATGTTCTACTATCACTTTAATTCATTTTATTTGCAGATTTCACTTTTGATAGATATTATGACTACCTATAAAATAGCGCCCATATTATTGACAAATGCTATCAATTTTGTCAGAAAAATTATTTTTATTTTCTAAAACGCTTTTCCTGGTATAAATAAACTGCATCTATTTATTTATTTAACCGCACTATTATGTATCCCTCACTCTATCGATCGATATTTATACTACCTATAAAACAAAGTGTTGGTCGGTATTTATGTTTCCTAAGAACTCTTTAACCACGTAAATGATTGTGATGCAGTTTTTATATTACGTAGATATTGACCAGAAAGGTTATAGGCTGTTGATCAAACGAATTAAGTCAAATAAAATTGACCTGTTTTAAAGATTTTGTCTTATAATAAATTCATTTTTTTTATAACTTGATCGCCCAATCCAAAGAGTAATTACAGAATACATTTAAATATTAAATACAAAGAGAAAAAATATTTTATTTGAGTCAGTTGTTTTGAATTTACCGACCATTATTAAGGACAGTTTCTCCACTTATAATGTTCGTTAATAACTGGAGAGTTAATCAATCGATTTTAATGCAGTAGTTTTTATATTATGTTGAATTTCTCTGAAAAGATTATAAGCTATTTAAAACTTTGTTTTCAAGGAGCTTAGCAGTGGCGTTAAATAAAATAAAAGTGTTTTATATACACGGTGGAGTTGAAAAGCGAGGACTACCATAAGTGAATCTATTGTTATGACTTAAGGAAGAAATCATACCCGACGATATAGGCTCGGTGATAAGTTCGGAACTTCCGGATTCAAACACTGACCCACAACTATATGCAAGTGTAACTAAACTTAAGGTACACAGCCCATACAGACTTTTGATTCGATCGTCTTCATGAATGCAGTAAAAAACTATCCAAAGTGCTTTCTAAGAGCTACGTTGATGAGCATGACTGATATCCCAAATACAGTAGACGGGATCCCAATGATGGAAAGCGTCCGGAACTTTCCCCGTTAACCAACATGCGCATCTGCCTATGCGAAGACAAAAACTAGACTTATTCGTCGATATATTGCTGCAATTTTTCATGGGAGTCCTTACATAGTATGCAGGCTAGGTGTTCTTGATAACTCTCAGATACCTATAGTGGCCATAGATATCCAGTCCTGTTTCAGTGGCCGCATGGTCTAAGACGTCACTCTCGCAATATACTAGACTACCGATCACAGGGAGATTGGGGGTTTAAATTTAGCATACTGACGGTGGCTTCCCCTTTCCATCCCCGCAAATGTGGGTACACTACATTTAAACCCAATCTTCCTTATCCTTATCACATTAGGGTAATTAGTACATATGCGTAAACCCTGAACATATAGTAAGACACGGTGATAAAAAAAATTAATCCATGAAATAGTCCATTTTATTCATCCTGATATACTTGAGTAAATACCAGCCTCTTTCGTGTTTCCAGGAGCAAGATATTCAAGCTCAAAAAATGAATCAGCTAATTTTTTTCAGCTCCCTTGTTTGCCTTGAACTACTAGCTCTGAATGTCAGAAGCGACTTTCAGAGGGAGTAGGTGGCTTGTTTATGCCTAAAGTACCGATCTGTAGTCACAGATGATAACCTCTATGTCTAAAAGTGTAATTGAATCAGCTAGTAAAATTGACTACTGTATTTTATAGCAGTTCGAAGTGCTATTCAGCATCTACATTTCGTTAGACACTACATTGTCTATTTTAATTTCCTTAATCCATTCGGTTCACCCATTCAATATCGTTCAACTAAAATTAGAGCACCCATCCTTTTATTGTGTAATTTGAATCCATCTAAACTGTGTGATTAAACGCTCTTACAAGTAAAGAATCTGCAAAATGTTATCATAGAGTCGACTGTCATGACAGATTGCACAACGGGAAATGGGACGGGATACCAATAATACCCACGATTCCATCAGACCTACTATTCCAGTTAAAGTTCATACAATTTCCTATCAAAGTTTGTTATGCGATGAACATCTACACAGCGCAAGAATAATTTTGAACGTGGCAAGCGTTGATCTCTGCAGCAATTTTTTCTCAATTAGACAAATATAGTTGGTGTGTTTCCGTGATAATTCTTGCAGTGACCTGTAATTGTTCGCTCCTGATGATTAAGCCACTAACGTCTTTTACAAAACATCATTGCCTTAAACTTTGTTAGTTTATTTATTCCAATTAACATAACTAACATTCTGTGTGTCTAATCTTAAAACATAAATAATTACCCTACAGGTGGCCTGGGAGTCTAGGAGTAAGGTGTTGGACCTCTGTGTGGGAGGTCCAGGGCTCAATCCTAAGGTCCCGGCACAGATTTATCTGATTGCCAAACCCTTCCTTCACCTCTTACAAGACGTGTATTACTCACTGCTTGTGAATTTGTGTAGTGTATGGCCTCTACCGTGGTTTGGATTCCAAGTTAAGCTGTAGGTCCTCCATTTAATCACCCTACCATCACACATGAGCATAAGTGCGTGTAAACCGGACGGGTAGTAAGACGCGGTGCTAATAATAATAATGATTATTATTATTACCCCACATTAATTTTTTTTATTTTGAAGACATATCTTTTACTAACTCCAAATTTTTCGTCTTGTAATCTCTACATAATAAGTTGCATGATTTCTTTTCTGTATGAAAAATTAAAAACTATGGGATCAGGAAATTTATTGTTTTAGTGACCATGTTTGTAAAGTTGACATTATTACGAGCAAGGCTGCTATCAAAAGCTAGTATCAAAAATAATATATATTTATGTAAGATATAGGCCACTACAATATATTTATTTATCGTGGATGTGCTGTGTTTTAGAACGTGATTAGCTATTTACTAGAAGTTTTGGTTCAAATCCCTGTGGGATCGATATTTATTATTTAAATCCTGTGGGATGGATGGTTAAGGAGTAAATCTTCTTATCGTTTCATTTTTTGAAAGAAAGTAGGCTGAATAAAAGTGACTCAAATTTTACTACAATCACCGTACAATTTTATACTTTAATAGTTCTAACTGCTCTAAGTCTTCACCACAGATAATTAAAATTACATATTAATAAACAAAGAAAGAATATTGGGAAACCAAAATGTCATGCGTGACATGACCTTCCGATAAGCGAACCTTGGGTAATCGATTCTACTATTAAAGTGTTGGTGAGTTAGTAAGGGGTGGGGCGAGAGGTAGGAGGCTTTGGGGCCCAAGCTACCACGCTACACTCGCGGTTCGGACTCCGGCCTGCGATAGTCCTACTACAACGATGGTAGCGGTTGGTTCGAGAACTTTTAGTACGCGTATTTGTATGTAACGTACCATGAAAGAAAAAAAAATCTACATCATAATTCTTTCTTTTATAAAGTACTTTTACCTTCTTTTATTCCGTCCCTCTTATAACACGTGTTCAATTGTTTTTAATTTAAGTGCTTAAAAGTAAAAACGTTTCGGACGAGTTTTATAGCCATGCTAACTTTTTAAACGATGTTCACGCACTGTGTATTTGAAAAACTAAAATCAAGCTTAATGTTATTATATACGTTAATATAATAGATATAGATTTACATAAAACAAATAACATTTAAAATATATTTTGAACATATTTGTTATATATTCTTGAAAATAAAAGTGTCAATAAAGGTGAGAATAATAAATATACATATAATTTTGAATTGAAAGCTATAAAATACTTTTAGCAACACTATGTGAGAATTGTACCATCATCGAGTGTTTTTGGAAATACATATATACACGATTATTATTTAAATATATATATATATATAAAATAAACATTAATTATATATTTTTTTAACAATTTTATACAAATTGATTACTTTATTAATGAAAATACAGTTTAGTTCATATTCTTAGAAAATATCCTTCACTTTTCAAGTAAAAGAGGGAAAACACAGGACCTCGGTTATGTCTAAGATATTTGAGGTGTTAATAATAGTTTCCAAAGAGAATAAACAATTTCCGTGAAACACTTTGATTCACAACGTGTTGACACCGATAGGCTATATATTTTTTTCAGTTTTACTTTTAATTCAAGAGTTTTTAACTATCACTATAAGGGTTAGGGAAGAAACTGCTAGTTTAAAGAAATATAACCAAAGCTAGGCCAGCTTTAAAATCAATCACTAGAAATATATGGATGGAATTTTATTTAAAATAAGTAGACCGGTTTTGGTTTGACAGTTACTAAATATATTTGACTTAGTTCTGTAGGCCTATTTGAATTGTTTTCATCTAGATAAGGACTCATTTTCAAGGTAAAATTTTAAAATATTTAATTTTGACTTAGATCTAATGGTTTGATATTGATATTGTAATATCTAAGTTAAGAAATGCACTCAAGCAGATAGTACTATATATGGACACACACGTAATTTATTAGGACACGCGCATCGTAGAATTGAATTAACCAAGCGTGATAAACAGGAGTTAAAAGTGTCGATACGGACTAAGAAGTTTCAAGTTTATGTAATATAACCTCTGACCCTGAATGACTCCTCTGTCAAAGTAATTTGCTCCTTGGAAAAGTATACCTTTCACGCTAGTAGCTAATTTCACTAAAGTATTTCCCAGCAGTGCCTACGATTGTCATCGAAGATTCGCGCCGCCCATGAGGTGAAGTGTCCTTTAGGTTAAGTGCCAGTTGGATCTAAGTGCGTATCGATGGCGGAGAGTGCTTGCAACTCACCCGCTAGGAGCGTCGGGGACCCCAACTCATTGACGGACTCCGAGCTGACCGACCTCGAGTCCGACACCTTGGAGGTGCCCACAGAGGTCCCAGGGACACCCGACCAGACCATAGTGGACGGCTGGCTCAAGTTCAGGGACAACAAGAGGGTAAGATGACTATAGTCCTTTAGGGACACCATCCGAGGTCCCCCAAAGAGGTTATAGAGACCTCTATATTTTGTTCAGTATTTTAACAGACCAACACAAAGAGCTTATTAAAGGAGCCACAGTACCACAAATATTATAATAAAAAAACCTGTAACTTTGTTGAAACCTTGCAACCTCTCATAATCATCTTTCACTTATAAATAGCCAAATTCGACGGTCAAGTTGTCTAAACGTCAAGCTCATTGAACCAAATCCTGGATACGTGTAGCATATTTTTTTCCTAAATATGTTACCATTCTCTCCCCTTGCAAATATGAGGACATTTCTTCTAAAATTTTGTCTTACTCCTCCCCTACCTAAAGTAACAATGTATACATATAACCTTAACGGGTACTAAGACAGGGTGAAAACAACAACTAATTAGTGTAATTATAGATCAAACTGTTTCAAACTTAATTAAAGTTAAATTAACTGATTAAATGTTTAGTCAAATTTCAAAGCAAAATAAATGGTATATATTTAATAGAAACGTGATGTACAGCAGACTACTACATAACACGATACTGACAGAAGAGAAACCCGCCTCAGTGGCGTAGTTAGCTAACGCGCTAGTCGCGTTGAGCTTGAATGNAGACTGCCGAGGACGGGGAGATCGAGGTTTGAATCTCGGTCGGTTGAACTGAGGGGGGTTGGTTCCTAAATGCTTTTCCACTCTCCCTCCACGCAAATGTGGGCTCACTTCCTCTAAATTCAGCCTTCCCAATTCCTAATCCATTAGTGTAATTAGTACTTAAGCGTATAAACCGGACGGGTAGTAAGACGCGGTGCTAAGTATATATATAAAAGATACTGACAGAAGTCAGGGGCTATCGCTGCAAATAGGACGCACATTGGATTCTGCCGACTTCAATTCGTGATCCAAAACGTCGTAATGATCCCACTTCACCCTAAATCTAACATTAATTCTTCATCTCTTCTGTTCGAAGAGGTATATACGTACAAAAGGGAAAAGGGGTGATTTAAAATTGATGCGTTTGAGTGGGGGTGGTGGTGCTAGTTTTTCGAATATTTGATCTCAATAAAATATTCATTAATATTTCTCCTGCCCCTCCTCTTTTATTTCGTGGTTTCTTCTTTTATCCTATTGTCTCCCCTACATTCTCTTTCCGCTAAGGAACCAAGGTAGAGCTAGTTTGGAAAATAATTTTTAATCCATACAACGCATCTTGATACCCGTACTTGCTAGCTGTATATTTACACTTATTGAAGGAAGGTAACTTAAAAAAGTGCACCTCTCAATTGTTTGAAGATAAAAAAGGAAACTATTTTAAAATAAATAGAATAACTCCTCAATATACCCAGCTGGGATTTGTAGCCCTGACCTCCCCATGACTGGTAAACCAGACAAGACTAGACGTACGCCCTCCAGCATGTATATAATAATACAATTTAAAACTTTCCAGAAACCAGCTGCTGTAAATTATGAATATCTGCCTTACTTACAAAACCTAGTGTCTCTAATTTACATTAAAGTTTATTTTGTTGGCGAAGTCTTTCTTACAAAATAGCTCCACAATGCACACTATCTTATACTTGATAAAGTCCAGTTTTCATAGAAAGGATTGTTTAGAAAATACTGAATTTTTGCCATAAAAAATTATAACATTTTACTATTTATTTGTGATATTTTCTATGTATTGATATTATCTATAAAAAATGACAGCTAGGTACATACAAAATGACTTGACGTATGAATACGTGGAAGTAGATCTAATTACTTTTTTATCTGACAGATAAGGTTCTTCCTTTGAAAATTGGACTGTTGGCCAGATAACAAGGCTACAACTTGAATCAACTATGGACTTGGGCCTTCTTGAAAGGTTCTAGCATTGAAGCACTAATACAGAGAATTTCATTTTTAAAGGTTAAAAACAACTAAAAAACCTTAATTTTATGCGAGCGTGATAAAGTTAACTTTATCTGTTTAAGGTACGCAGTGACATTTCACGTTATACGTCGTTGATGCAAGGTTATAGTTCAATAGTGACAAGACGCTATCTTTCGACTACATATTGAGATAAGCCATATTTTAAAATAACAATAAGACGCGGTGGAAAAAGTGGAAGAATTGGTTTGGCGACAGTAATTCCATACAACGCTTTAAGCTATGTCTAAAATAAACTTATAAAATGCACTTTAAAAAAATATTAATTAACAATGCTATTTTTTTTGGTCTAAATTTATTTTATGAAACTGCTAATATTAACTTATTTCCTAAAACTAATATTTTTCAAAGTCGGGGTCAAACTAAACTTTTAATAATTCTTTTTTTAACTACGCCTTTTTGTCACGACGAGCTATTTGCATTTTAGTATACTGATGAGGAAGGTAGAATTATTAGAATAAATGTACCCTCACTTACGTGGAGAGAGAGAGAGATAAAGAGAGAGAGTGGAAAACCATTCAGGGGAAACCACCCTCAGTACAATCCATCTGGGATTCCAACCTTGACATCCCTTCCACAGACATATCCAACTAAACGAGTCTGACATTGTTAGCGTACCCACCGGTGTGTGCACATTAGTGTATTAAACAATAGCATATATCAATTAATATTAAACCATCGAACATAGGATGACAAAATAAGGATTGGAGGGCAGTGCCAGGATTGACTAACATAAACTTGAACTATTTACTTAAGCAAACACTATGAGTAGGGTTAGTAGAAACTATCAACAAACTACTTAAAACTTTGGTAAAAAGTCTAAATGGGTGAATTTAAATGGAATGCACCATCATTCAATTTAAGATAATATAAAAAATATCACCTAGTTTACTTGGCTCAAAACGAATTCTGACATATCTAGGCTAGAGTCCAAAGCATTATGTGGAACATTAGACAAAAATGTGCACAAAAATATATTCTTTTGGGCAAACATTTTGTGATTGACCCAAGTGAGACGTATTTTAGCTACTGAGACAGATATAGCTTACTTCTGCACGGGAGCATACCAAGCCCCCCTCTACCTCCTCACTACCCCATCGGCGGCAGGAAACAAGATCGATCGTCAAGGTTATCAAATTTTAAGAACATTTAACTTTCCGTTCCATCTGGTCTCAAGACTTCTTTACCTCTCTCCTCTCCCTTTCAAACCCCCTTCTGTCGTATCAACTTCACTTTGTGTCTCCCAGCTGGTTACATCTTAAGAGGGATGTCTTACACTTCTTTAGCTAAAGTTTACATTTTTACTATTTTTATCGGATATATATATATTTGTGAACATGGGTAGATGTAAAAGAACAAAAAAAAAAGACTACATCTTATTTACGAAAGAGAAAAAGAATTAGAAGATAATCGATGATCTCCCATTCTTCTTTCGTTTTGTTTTCACACTGTTGACTTTCAACTTGTGTATATCCTGGACGATTAGTAAACTGTGGATTTGAAAAAAAAACTTAAAACTTTTTTCAATTCATTATAATTAGAGAGGTAGCTACGTAAGTTAAGAAAACAAATGATTGTGGTAATATCGTTTTTGAAAACTATATTTTGTATCGGTTGGAAAAACTTACTTTTTAATGCAACGTATCTTACAAACCATCCAATCAGTCGGTATATTTACATCAATGGGGTGAAAGTAAGAAAGTTAGTATTTAAAGTAACAGTAACTATATTTGTGTGGAATAAGGATGGGTAATTATTCAGGAAATAAAAACCCACCTTAGTACACCCAGCTGGGAGTTGAACGGTAACCTGTCTGTCATCATTGAACTAGAAAAGGTGAGATTGACGCATTGGCACACATTTCCACCTTAGTGGGTTTAATAAACAATTGCACCAAATCAAGATTTATTGAAGAAATGGCTATTTTTGTTACAAATTTGATTGTAGCCTATAAACTAGTTCAAAATACACACGAGCATACAGAAGTACTACAGATTCTTATAAAATAAGTTAAAAACCTTTTTGGTGTCATATCTAAAAAATGACTCGTTTAAAATGCTTAATATGTTAAACGTTGCTAATGAATGAAGTTTGATATGGATATCAAAGAATAATTTAATTGAAAAGCTCTTTTCAAAATATCTCTTTTAATATTATACTTTCTCGAGATCGTTTTTACTATTTTTATTCTTTTAAAGTGCTCTTTTGTTTTGTTTCATTACGTCATTAGTCAGGTCAACAAAGAATCTTTAACATTCCACCTCCCAACCCTTTTCTTACCTCCCTCATTTGAATGAGCGTTCTTGAAATTAAAGCATATGCCATTGTCACTTAAGTACCAACCGTTACCCTTCTTTTTTTGTTTGTCACTTTTGTACTAAATTTACATTAAAGAAAAACGATATTTCCTTTCAGTTTGGATCCAAACAAAAATGAAACCTCACGACAAAAAGTTGTAATTTATACCAAATTTAAGCCATTAAGACGTATTGTTCAAGTTCCCCTCCTGACATCTTATGTAAATAATAACATCTCATGATTAAATATATAGTTACAGTAGTATTCCTTTTTCCTTTTAAAGAAAATTAATATTTATAAACTCGGCATCAAGTATTTACTCGCCTCTTCTTTTATCCTCTGGCTCCAACCCACTCACAAATACCTCAAAATAACATTGTGATAGAACACACACACACACACACACACACACACACACATATATATATATGTATATATATATATATGTGTGTGTATATATATGTGTGTGTGTGTATATATATATATATGTGTGTGTGTATATATATATATATGTGTTCTATCACAATGTTATTATCGTTGGTAAGCTATATATATATAGAGATTACCAACGATATTAGCATTAATTCTGGGTTAAGGGTTCCGGGTTCAATTTTTGGGATGACCAAAACCGTTATCACTGGCGAAATGTTTGTTTACCCTACCACAGTGATGAACTAACGGCCAGAGGCTGGGTATCGCGTCTGTTTAAGATTTAAGTAAATTTATAAGTCACGCGCTGATTTAATTAGTCGGTTTAGAAAGTGCACTTTAAATATCTAAAATAATTGGAAAAATAAAAAAAAAAATATTTACGTTGACCAAGGGATGCGTTCACAGCAGCCGTGGGTAACTTGATGGGAAGAGGGTAGTGGGTAACTTGTAGGAAACAACAGAGGGTAGCAAGGAGAGTGTAACGTAGAGGTTAGTAGGTATCTATGGTAGAAGTGTAGGTAAGCTAGCAGAAGGTTCCTAATTACAAACATTGTCTGAAAGTATTATATTAGAAGCTTTTGAAGCACTTTTTATCCGTAATATAGTATTTCTAAACAAATAATACCTAGTTCCGAATAGTTTGGTATTAGTTCATTTCAGCCAATGTTTGCAATAAAGAACCTTCTGCTCTCTGTTACCTACCGTAGATAGGATGTAAGTTGTTGGTAAGATACCAAAGGGTGGTGGGTAGCTTAGAGGCTAGAGAGAAGTGGGTAGCTTGAGGTGTAGTTGGTAATCACTAATTTGTAGGCTATAGTAGAGTGTAGCAAGTAGATTGGTAAAGTAGAAATTGGTGGCTAGATACTAAAGGATAGAGCCTAGCTTGGAGGCTAGACGAAAGCTGTGGTTTTGAGGGTATATAGCGTACCTAACTCATTTGTGCACTACATATACTAATACTCAGAATTCCTTTGAATACCTATTGAACCACTTGAGTTACAGTCCACTTTCTGACGATTAGAAAACTTACTATATATGCTTTCACGTATTCATACGTCAAGTCATGGGATTTGAAACTGTAATTTTGTTATATACAGTGAAACCTGTTTAACTGGGATCTCAAGGGACCTAACATTTTTTATCACTTATAGAGGTTTTTCATTTATCCAGTTTCCCAAATAAGCAGGTTAACATGACAATTGTCTTACTTATAGAGGGTTCCACTATGAGAGGTCAAAATGTATATTTTTCATATAAAGAGGTGGAAATGTTTATACTTATGTACATACAAATGTAAAAGAAATGTATACTGTATTTCATGTTGCACAATTTATATTTTAAAAAAATTATGGCTTAAAAAATCAGTGATATTAGTTTGTATTAGATTGTTTGTTGCTTTAAGGTGTTTCTCCATAGTATATATTTGATCAAATATGTCAGGATTATTAATATTTGACATCTCAAAATATTTATGTAAGGTTTCTAAGGCTTTTTCTGCGTCACGCTTTGATACTCTCTCTAAAGGCTCTTCATAAGTTTCACAACCCTCTTCTTCTTCTTGTTCTATCTCTAAGAACTAAGAAATAAGGTCGTCGTCAGTGAGCTCTTCCAATACTAGTACATCATCATACATACGCACAAAATCCTCAAAAGTGAGCTGCTGGTCATTTTCATTGCTACTACAAGCGGCAATAATCTGGTTCCATTCTGCAAGTGTTTCACAGTTCTCTTCCTCCTCTTGTAAGCTTTCAGGTTCCGGTTCATCCGTCACTTTGAATCCAGCTTTTTTGAAGCAGTTACTAATGGTGGTATTGCTCACACAAAACCAAGCTTTTCTCGCAAATCTCATTACCTGGAGGATATTAATTTCAGGGATTTTATTCTCTTATATAGATTTAAGAACGTACTGTACGACTTCTTTTCTGTAGTAAACTTTAAAGTTGTTGATAACACCTTGATCCATTGGCTGTAATTTACTTGTAGTATTGGCAGGTAAATACAATAATTTAACGTAGTCTAATTCAGGCATAGTATTATGAGCTGTGCAGTTATCAACAAACAAAACAATTTTTCATTTTTGGGCCTTCATATTGGCATTCACTTTTTTAAACCATTCCGCGAATAAATCAGATGTCATCCAGGCCTTTTTATTGTTTTGATAACTAACAGGCAAAGTTTTGATACCTTTGAAGCATCTTGGATTTTTTGATTTCCCAATTAAGAGAAGTGGCAGTTTTTCAGTTCCAAACATATTTGCACACACAAGCACAGTAATTCTATCTTTGCTCAATTTACCACCATGGCAAGGCTGACCTTTGATTGTAAAAGTTTTATCCGGAAGACACTTGTAGAATAAACCCGCTTCATCAGTATTTAAGACGTTATCGGAGGAAAAATCATATAATAAAGCTGGAAGATTTTTAATCCACTGATTACATTCCTTATTGTCCACAGCATTGCTCTCTCCACAAACATTTTTGAAAACGATATTGTTCCTTCTCTTAAAGCCCTCCAACCACCAATTACTGCTAGAAAAATTATCAATACGCAGTTTACTCGCAAATTCTCGAGCTTTCTCCTTAATCATTGGGCCGCTTATTGGAATGTTTCTATTCCGTACCTGTTTCATCCATGTTGAGAGACATTTTTCAAGTTCAGGATACTCTGCTGGTCGTAGTCGTTTTAGTTTTACTTTTCCGTCAATACACTGAGAATGTATTTTCTCCTTATTTTGAATAATTCTATAAAGAGTTGACTTTGGTAAATTAAACTCGATGCACAGTTCGTCACGCGACTTTCCACTATCATATTCCAATAATAACTTTAATTTATCTGCGGATGTTAGAGAATTACACTTTCGTTTCGACATTTTTTGCACTGGTATTCACTCGTTTCTCGTACAAATTCTTAAATAGTACTGATAAACAAAGCAAGTATGGAAGAAATTAGACTGTTTGTAAACAAGCGTGTCATAACTTGTCTAAACCTGATAAATTGTTTCACTTATAGGGGTTATTGAGCTACCAAGTCCCAATTATAGAGGTAAACATCGAAAAAATCTATGAAATCTAATCTCAGTTAACAAGGTCTGAAAATTCCCAGTAACAGAGGTATTTTAATGCAAAAGTGGCGGGACCTCATTGTAATTATCAATAACAGAGGTTTCTCACATATCCAGGCCCCAGTTAAACAGGTTTCACTGTATTATCAATACCTATACAATAAGACTAATATTATAGTAAAGCGCTATTTATTATGAAAGAAAATAAAGTTTGGATGCTCTAAAGTTTATTTATACCAAAAGCCTACTGTAGGTGTGAGATAGCTTGCTTGACACTGATCCAGGAAGTCAGGACTTCCAACCTCAGAGGTAGTACACTTCTGAGGTTTTCCCAATAGTACTTTTCTCATCGTCTCTCAATGTGGATGATAGCGTAATTGATTGAAATTTCCTTTTATACATTTCCTTTGTATTTAAGCATACATAATATCCGTTTTATACTCATCATCACTATTTGTTATCAATCTTTTGATTGGTTCGCTGCAGATATCCACTTATGCTTATATTGAGCCAAGTCTATTACATATCTATAATTATTGTTTTTAACAACATATTTCACTATCTGATTCCAATCATGCCCACAGAAAATTTTCCAGAGGAGAGGAAAGGTAAAATATATTCCCCCACCCCCACCCCTACCCACAAGGACTTATGTGGGCACTGGCACTGGTTGTAAATATACAGTACTAAAAATATAGAAATGGCAAAGTGTATGGCTTTGCCTCAACCTGAACGCAATTAGTAAACTTATAGAAATAAAATTTCACACATGTACAAATTAAAAATAAGATTTCATTATATTCATAGCTCTATAAATAATTTTGTATAATAAATATGACCTTAAATCTGGGTATTTGGTGACATTTAAAATAAAATCCCATATCTTATTCAATATTATTTATTATACAATGATTCAATAAGCTTACATTTTTTAAGAGAAAATCCTAAGGAAGGCAATGAAGATATGTTATTATTTTGGTGAGGTAAAATAAACATTTTTGAAATAATTTATCTTATTAAAATATTATAATTTGAACTCATTTCGCAGCATTACATAAAAGCACTACCTACTTAAATATAAACCAAAGGCGTCTATCATCAATCAAAAATTTATTTATAGGTTTTTCTTCAAAAACATCATTGTTTGAAGAAATTTTTAAGGCAAACTAGAGGATTAAAAAAATGTTAACAATGTTTTGTTGCAAAGGAAAATATTTCAAGGATTAAACTAAAACAAATAAAAAAATTCCAAGTAAGGAAGTGCCCCCACCACCACTCTTCCGTTTCTGTGGACTCCCATGTCTGATTCATTTATTTATATATCCCATTATTGGTTTTTCTCTTGCATTCTTTCCTTCAATATAGCTTTATTAACTTCGTCAAGCTCTCATGTCTAAGTATATGGCCGATAATATTAACCTTTACTTTTAATACTTTATACCGTTAGTAAAAGTTTGTGGATATGTCTTGTAGTCATTTTTAATTTTATATATAGAGAAAGTATTGAACAAATTCTAGACCTAGAGATTATGGCAAATTTTGAATTTTATGTGCCCCTGAACTCAAAATTCCGTGTCCACAATTCTATCTGCCCTCATGTCTGTCTGTTCTTGGGGTTATATATTAAAACAATTTAATGGGTAATTTTAAAACCTGATGTTTAGATGCTATATGATCATACCTCGAGGAGTGTTTATTATTTTGATTTTAAATTAGAGTTATTTTATTCAAAAATGATTATGGAAAATTCTAAATTTCTCTTAAATTGATCTAATGATTTTGTTTAAAATGGATATCTGGGTAGTGTTTTACATGATACTGAATACAATTAATTTAAGTGTAATTTACCAATAACTGATTATTGAAGAGTTATAGCCTTAAAAAAATGTTGCAGACAATTTGTTCAAAATTTAGACCTATGTATGTATGAAGTGTTCCATTTACTTATCAACATAATACCTTTTTTTTCTGAGGAATACTAACTAAGGGGGATTTTAGTGTAAAATGAGTTTTGAAAATTCTTTCTCAAACTATGAACGACTACGTGAGATAATATGTACTCTTATGTTGTCCCATTTATTTTATTTTAGTGTGGAAACCAATTTTATCAAACGTACATACACCACGAACACACACGCGAAGTAATTCCTACGAAAAGGTTGGCGTGCTTGTGGCAACTACACCCTCACACGCTAACCTCTTCGATTCTTGGTGTCTGAAGGGTTATCACGGATACATATTCAACTTGAATTGGTGATCATATGGTCTAAGACATCAAGCTCACAATCTCAGCCAGATACATTTGTGAGAGGGGACGGTTCTCACATGTGACTCATTTCTGTGGGTTTTGTTTGCCATAATCTCTACACGCTAGTGTAGGTGCAATTCCTTTAAACAGTCTGCCTCGTCTCTATCCCTTAGTTTTAACTATTAATATATCTTGTGTTAAGATAAATAATCCAATCAAAATTAACATACTATCTATTGAAATGTGATTCTAAACGAACGAACTCGTCCATGTCCGATATTGTTTAGACATTTCGTTCGTCAGATAGTAGCCCACATCATCTGAGAGAATGGTTTAAATCCTGAATGATGAGAATATTTATTTTACATCAGGTATCCTTTGTTTTCGGATTGGTTTTAACACAAGGACAATATAAGGTTTCACTGTATGGAGTAGGAATGAAAAGGGTAGTTAGAGGAAGTCTACCTAAATTAGCATTGGTCAAGGGGGGTAAAATTACAGTGATAAACCACCCCTGGTAAAACATCTAGCCGACCTTGACCCTCCCGTCACCGACAAACCACCAGACAAGATGATACTTACTACTTGATCCACGTGCTCACTGGTGAAGATAACGTGGGTAATTAAAGGCATAGTCCAAGGGGTAGGGATGAGGAAGGGTATTCAATGAAAATGTAGCTACGTTAGCGTGGAGAGAGGATGAGAAAACGCCAGTGATAAATACCACCACCCCTTGCGTCTTAGATTGAGAACGTGACATATGTACTTTTATGCACCAAGTCACACACATACGCACATACATGGTTTTTCTTCTAGCGGCCAAAATCGCGCTACCCACCTCTTGTCCTGTTGTTTGTTTCCATTCTTATGTCTATTGGTTTTGTGGAAATTGTGGTCATAAAGTCGAGGTATCCTACCGAGTTTTCAAATGTGTTGAAATACACACGGGGGATAGAAAAACAAAACACGCGTGGTTATGTCAGGGTTTTAGTGTGTCTTGAACCAGAAAAAATGAGGTGATAAAAAACTTATCCTTTCTGAAAACATTTCTGGGAACACTTTCAACACGTACCAGGGGCTAAGCAGTTATCGGGGTGAAATATAGGTGTAAGAAGTGGCTGTTCGAGACCATCCAGGACCTAAAATAATTCATTATTTTTGTTTTAAGATTTTGTTTTATTATTTTACCAATATTGTTTATGAAGTGTACAGTATATTTAGTTATTTTAACATTCTATTGTAAAGACAGTATTATTCGTATAATAGTGAACATGTTCAACCTTGATATTATGATAGATATTAACATTTTATGTGCCCCTACTTAAAAAAGTAAGTTTCATAATCGAAGGTCTATATGCAAGAAATGACCATGTTCAAAATATTAAACCTGTCAGACAAAGAATAAACGTTTAGAAAAATTATATATAGTCATATATGTAGAAGAACCACATTAATCTCCCATATAGAAAAATTGACAACTTGAATATTTTTATAAGATATTGATTTTATTAAATATTTACTTATAGTTTAATTTGCAATTTAAAATATACACATGACTTGTTATTGCACCAAATAATATTTTCTTAAACATTTTATTTAATATTTCTAGTATTTAAGAATAGTATTATATTAAATATAAATTACTTGTTTAGATCACTTACATTGATAAACCCCAAAAAGTTATTTTTAAAACTAAAAAAGTAAATATTTTTGTGAACATGCTATAACATGTTTGGAAGTTAAGACATAATAGATCTAAGCTAGCTTGTGTAGGGCAGTGGACAAACAAAATGTATATATTCTTGTGAGCATGCTATAACATGTTTGGAGGGTAAGGACGTAATAGATCTAAGCTAGCTTGTGTAGAGCAGTGGACAAACAAAATGACTAACCATATTTGAAGAGCTAGCTTAGCCCGAGTACACCCCCTTAAGCTTCGACTTCTCCGTCACCAGAAGTCAATATTTAGAGAAACTGACAGTTTAGACCATGTGACCACCAGTTCAGGTGCATTTAGTGCTTAGTACTTTATTGTTCATAAGGTTAATTTCTGTTTTCATATAACCCACAGTAAGTAAGCCTTTTCACCACACACCTTTCAATTTAATTCGATGATTTTCAATAATTTTTGGTAATATTATAACTAATAATAGCAATGTTCCTTGTTTCAGTGGAAGCTGCGCTGGGGTGTGGTCACAAAATTATCTCCAGCAGCAGGTAAATGTATATCTAATAATTATGGTTGGTAACGAACATAATCTAAATAAATTCATAATTAAATATAAATATATTAACAAATCTGCACTCAGTTTTGTTCCTTAGAAACAATTTTTTAAATACAGTTTGAGAAATATTATTTTTACTAATATATTTGGGACTAGTATTCTTTTATTATTAAATATGTAATAATAAATACAATTATGAATTGATAAACTCCCCAAAAATTATTTATTACTCTAAAAATGATTCTTTTTTAAAATGATATAACATTAACAAAGTGAGATGAACTATTTGACAAATGTCGGTTTTACTACGTATTATATGCTTTTAGTTTCTTTAAGGTCTACAGAACATTGGAATGGAATAAAGTGCCAAAGTTTTGAAGTATTTTCCAACAACTTTAATTCTCAACTAATGGGCTGACCTTGCTTTTATTACTATAATAAGACACAGAATTGTTTTAGTCAAGTATTTTGCCTTTCAATTACTTAGGAAAAACTTAAGTCCATATGTTGCATTCTAATTTATTAAAAAATAAAAAATCTTGTTATTTTTGTTCTTGTTTTTCCAATTTCTTAGGGAATCCTATACTTTAGATGTTGATTCTCAATACATTAGAGAGACATGTATATTGGATGTTATTTTTAAAATTATAAGGTTATCCTGTATTTTGTATTGTCATTGCCTGGGTCCCCTTAGGCACTACTTATCGGGATGGTCGTGGGGGAAGTGTCAGGAGCGATTGATAAAAGGGAATCGAAACTAGTTTTTAAGAATTTTTTTTGAAAAAAATCACTCTATACTATACTCAGCAGGTCCATTTGCCTCTACAAGCTGTTGCATGGTGACTTTCGTACACAGTTTCGTCGTATCAATCCACTGTTCTTCTGGTAGCGACTCTCTAATCAACAATAAATCTGGCCTTCACCGTTAAGACAGTCCTCAAGAGTAGCGACATCGGAGGTTCCTAGCCTCCGACTTCTTATCTCCTTGCTATAAAAAAAACTTAGGTATCTAACAACCAGCTGGGCCTGGATTCACTAACGGGAGCAAATAGCTGCGCCGGCGCAAGTTTGAAAGATGTGCCAAAATCCCTATTCAATAAAAGAAGCAGGCGCAATTTGAGAGCAAAGTTGCGCCTTTTATTAGCCACCACTCAAGAGTAGGTGCAACTATTAAATAATGAATGTCAATTCAATAAATTTAAATGAAATCATATTATCGTTATGTCTTAAAATACAATAATTAGCTAACTGTACTCCGATTAATAATAAAGAAATTAAAATAGCATACGTCGGTCGAGCACAACATTTGTTTCAATTTAGATAGTGGTAATAAAGCAATTACTTACCTTTTATTGTTGAAATTTTACATTCAAACTACGAAATGGCATTTCTTGCATTAAAAAAACGTCAAACAAAACCACTAAATGTGTAATATTTGACTAGATCTAAAGCGGTTTGTATTTCTCCAAGTCCAAAGACATCTCTTCACTAAATATGGCGGTTAGTATAGCTTTAATATAAGTTTTAAAGTTTGTATGAAAATTTTATTAATTAAATTTAAGCTTAAACTAATAATATTAATAAATAAGGTACTAATATTGTTTTTGTGAAGCAGCCAGAAAGGCCGCTTCTAATTTTATTGCTAGTTTAAAAGCAAAATACTTAGAAATCTTTGTATTTACTGTCGTTTAAATTAGATATTTAAAATAAAGTAGCCTTGACTTTGAAAGTAAATTCTTTACAAGGATTGGTTAAATAGAGAGCAATTGATTACTTTTATGGTGACGTTACCATAATCTTGCCATCAATTTGTGCCTTGTTTAGTGATTACGGAAATGGAGCAAATGATAAATCGCATCTTTGGGAGAATCTTGGGTGCAAAGTTGCGCTATTTCTAGACTTGCGCCGGAGCAGAATTGCACTCGTTAGTGAATACAGACCCAGGAAAGGATATGTTACCTCTCAAAGATCTAGTCCCTAACAAACAACAAAAATTGTCGTTTTGGGTTGCATTATTAAGTACCGTAACAAGCTTACGTGGCGCTGAGCTAATGAAACACACAGTGCACTTTGTTTATAATTATTACTCGTATTGTTGGGAAGTCAATGTTGTTGTTGTTGTTGATGATGACATAATGACAGTCTACTTCAGCAATATTTACATTTAAAAAACAAGCAAGATAGATAAGTTATCAGAAAATACCTCTGAGACTGTCACAGTACGCTATTTCTCATTTTATTATGGGATCCTGTATTTTAGATGTTATTTCTCATTTTGTCAGGGTACCTTATATTTTAAATGTTGCTTCCAAATTTATTATATTATTTATATTTATTATTATTATTGTTTTAGACGTTATTTCTCAATTTAGAAAGGATGCTGAATATCGTTGGTTCTTTCTCCATTTATTAAGGTATCCTATAATTGAGATGTTTCTCAATATATTGGAAAATCTGTATTTTATTTTTTATGTAAAATTAATTTTTTTGTCAAGGTTTTAGTTAAGTATTTTATGAGTACACTTAGTCTTAAGTATTAAATGTCCACCAACTTATCTGCCTTCTGAAATAATGACCCAGGGTTTGATACCGGAATGGATGAAAAAAATATAATTTATGAAATTGGACTTTCCCATTTGAAAATTGTGAAATAACGTTAGAGGGTCTGAGTGATGTGTCTTTTAGAGAATCAAGATATAATATAGGTGGTGTGCTAATATAATCAGTATATTCATAAAGTTCACATTAATTAACTCTAATAAAGTAAGGATCAAATCTTTAGCGTATGTTTTTAATCAACCTAAATTCCATTTATTACAAAGGTACGAGATAATGGGTATGAGTTTCAATATAAATTCGTCATATCTTTGAAATATAAAAATGTACACGCTAGTGATAAAAAAAATATGTGCATAGTTAAACCAATCTCCAGTTAAATCGATTCCCAGTAACCAGGTTCAGAGATAAGCTAACGTAGAGTAAACATAAGGATACATTTGGTTATCACTTGTGAGATTTATTTAATATAATTTAGTGCTGAAAATCTAATTTTATATAATTTCATGAAATAATTGTATTTTATGTAAAAACAAGTTAAACAAGATTTAATCCGCAGTAGAAGACAGCCATTTTGGCCTTAATATAAATATTTCTTCCCGGATTCAAGTTTAGAAGCCCTTCCATTGGATTCCTATATTTGAATATCTCTGTGAGCTTCCTATCACTTACATATGTATGAAAAGAAAGAAAAATTTCATCCCAGTTTGTAAAACTTCTCTATTCCCATCTTTCCCCACGAGACGTGTACAGTTGGGACAATAAATAATATATGCAACATTAAACTTTTTCACATTTTTACAATATGAATATTTAATATTTTACTTCGCATTGCCTACCCATCCGGATCATACACATTTAGCTACACTATTATGTTTTGTTGAAATCTACTCGAATTTACTTGTATGAGGAAGGGGAAATAATCTAGTGTATAACATGACCCTCAGTTTTTCCCAGATGAAATTCAAGCTCCCCCATCCCGGTCACTAATATTTCAGACTAGACCAGCTTGTTGCTTATTCCACGTGCCCATCGAGGTGGATATCTTATTATTACAATATTTTACAGTAGTAATGATTATAGGTACCATTTAACCAAAGAGAACATGATGAAATTAAGTATTTTTTGTTATTTTTTTTATTCCCTTCATCTTATTTGTACTTTAGGCTTTTATGACAACGAGTTTTATTGTTATTATGTTACACCGTCTTCAAGTAATATATACCATATAGCACCGAAACATGTCGATATAGAAGACTAAAGCTCAAATATGGAGAAGGGAATAAAAGAATAACAAAGATTATTTAATTTGATCGTTTATTACTCCTTACCAAATCAATATTAACATTATTAAACAAACAAAGAGAATCTGATTATATGGATCACTTCTTAGAAGAAAACGTTATTATTCGCCGGAAGTGAGGATACGAAACAAAATAATCGGAAAACCATTATTGTACTTCATCGAGAGTTAAACTTAGTCTTTAAAGGTAAGTATTAAGTATTCCATCACTCACCCTACCCAGCCGTTTACCTGCTTAGCTAATGTTTGAATTAATGTTTATTCACTAGAGACATATATACGTAGGTACATTATATGACAAGACATTATAAATATTCAACTGATAAAAATATATTAATTCAACACGGCGCACAGACATACACGCCATCTAAAAGTTGGACACAAAGTGAGTTAGATTTTCTGAACTTTATATAATCCATTATATTTTCTACCTGTGTAAAGAAAGATTTAAAATAAATGGTACGGTGCACTGCACAAACTATCTTTATTTTTATCTTAAAATAGACATTTACTAAAAGCTCGTAGGATTTGTGAAACTAGATAATAGCGCTATACATTGTAGTATAAACTACACCAAAAACCATAGATTAAATAATATACACTGTTACTTACACTATGGCATTAGAAACTAGGAACACTCTTGCAAAAAAATTGAGGAAAGAGAAATATCTTTATCCACCAAAGATCATAGGGATCAAATTAATTTTCAAAGACCTGAATTAAAAAGTATATATATATATATATATATATGATTATAGTTCATAAACTATCGGTTTTATAAAAATAGATTCCAAATAAAATAATTGTATCTTTAATAGTAGGCCTACTACAACTTTACAATAATAAGATAATTCTTATCTCAAATAGTTGTGGAGAAATGATGAAAATTAGAAAATTTCCCTCATGTAAGGTACCCTCAACGTCATTTTCATGAGAAAATGAGAACTTTCATCTTATTTATAGTAATAATAGTTTCTATATATAGCATATAATCAAAATCGTTAGAGCTAATTTCGAGAAAATCTCTTATTTCTCTTTTTACTCTTTAGTGAGCTACCCTTAAATTTAGGATTATAAATCTGATTACAAAAACCCTTCTGGGGGAACTTATGAACGAACACCCCAAATACCGAGTTATGGCCCAATATTAAAATCATTTAGGATCTAGCCCGAGGTACAGACAGGCAGACAGACAGACAAACTGCATCGTGAAAACAACTTTTTTTTTGTTTCCGGGGGTCATGAAACGTCGACATTTATCAAAATCTTGAGTTCGATTTTTTTGATGATTTCAATACTTTCGCTCTGAGGTGTCGAGAGAAAGTAAAACTTACATTGTAGCTTAATTTCCCCAGATGTATCATATATGTTGGTTTAAAAGCTTATTCCTACCTCTAACGAAATACATTAAATTATATTTACATTTTTTATACATGTTTAATTAATATATTTTAAATTTATATATAAATAATTTAATGTCTCTCGGGAAAGTGAATAATAAAACAAATAACAACAAATACAAAACGTTTGGGGAAATAAAATGAAAATATTAGTTTATATATATTTATTAAATTCCCGTCATAATGCGATTAAACTCTTCATCCAAGTCTTACCGACTTTATCTATGATCAAAGTAATACAGAAATTCCATTAAATTGTTTTCATTTCAAAAACTTTATCGGCTCTATAATAACGTTGGCAAGCTTTATTTTCAAACGAAATATCTTTATTCTCAACTAACCCTGATCTCCCTGTTATCGGCAGTCCAGTCTATTGCGGGAGAATGGTGACCTCAATAGTCTTGGCGTAAAGTTCTCGCCTCAAGACCCAATATACATGGGTTATAAACCAGCTGATATCGACGGAATTTTTCTTGAGTGAGAAAAATCCGTAGTAAAACTTCCTTTGGAGGTTAAGTAAAGCTTTCGGTTCCATGTTGATTGTGGCATGTAAAATAACCCTGGAAGGTATGTTAAAATACCTTTCCCGGGAAAATTGGTAGGTCCTTTCTCTCTAGCTCATAGAAATTCTCGTGTGCTGATATAACCAGTCAGTTTAGAAAGTCCATGATAAATACCCCAAATAAAATATGAAAAAAAGTACTGCGAGAATGACGCCTTAGACCATTCGACGACAGACAGAAGTACGTCTTTACTTGCATACCAGACACGATAAGACTGACACACCTTGGTCGCCATGATCAGGTGTTGCTCTCTAGCGATACGTGAACATACTATGTGTGGTATGCCACAAGGAAGGTTAAACATATGAGGAATAGAGGTTTGGGTCACAAGGTTTTTTATGTTGGTTTTACATTCGCTTGCAAAGGTTGGGAACACCGCTAATCATCCCGGGACATGCGATAGCGATATTAAGATACATGTTAGTGATAACACGATTATGGTTTAATAGGGTAAGAAAGGAGTCTATCCTCCCCCTCTTTCACATACTATGGCCCCTGTGGCCTAGCGGGAAGGGAAGCCAACTACATTATATCTAGAAGCGCCAAGCTCTATTCCCAGTTTCAAATAAATAATACGACATACTTTATTATATAATCTATTATAGTTTGAATCAAAATACTCAAAAATCATTCGTAAAGAAACACCTCCATGGCATCCTGGCATCCAAGTGCAAGCGTGCTATACTGAGCGAGTGGCCGCCACATGTTGGTGAAGATAAAGCCAACCTATTTGGGCAGAGAGTGTCACGTGGTCGTTAAAATGAAACCCCCATCAGTTTCTAGACCAAAGCTTGTACATCTTTATTTAATTAGCTCCTCAATTACTGTCCTCACGAGGCTGAGTGGACCCGGTTACAGACCCATTGATTCACAGATAAATCTGGGACCTCCGGTGATAGAACCCAAGATATCTGGATCTTTAGTCATTAACTCTGACTTTTAGACCACAGAGGTGGTCAGTTATCAGTAAACAACACATAAAAAAGTTCTCTAAAAAATAGTATAAAGTATTATTTATTACTTCAAACACTTCCTAGAAAACAATTTCGAACGAAATAGTAAAAAAGAAATTTAAAAAAATTCCAAATTAAAAAGAACAAGTCATCAGTAAACTAGCCTTGAATGAGTTTTACTCCTGAAAACAAGTATAAAATGTCATTTATTATGTAAAACACTCTTCAGATATTAATTTTAAACATAATAATTTAACCTATTTGATAATAGTTTAAACTTCCAAAAATCAATCATCAGTAAAATACTACTAAATTTACAGATATAATTAAAATCATATTTTCATCGCCAGGTGTGGCCATAAGGCAACTAAACATTAGATTTGAACGAAATCCTTGAACCTATTTTGACTGTAACTTCAGCCAGATATAAGGAATTGTAAGCCCAAATGTTTACTCTCTCAGTATTAGAATCGAGAAAATTTTCGGCCTAGAAATTATGATGAATGTTTATGTTTTGTATGCCTTCACTCTCGGTATGAAAAAAAAATTTATTTTACCATTCATTCTGTCGGTCTGTTTGTCTGTCTGTTCTTTCTCAGGGCCTTGATCAAACACGGTTTTATGGATTTTGTTCAAACTTGAGATTCAAATGTTGTACGACTATATTTCAAAAAAAAAATTTTTTGTTTGTATCCTAGCCCTTAAAGGAAGAATTAATTATTGAAAATTCAAAATTTTTCGAATATAGCCTTAATGATTTAATTTAAAATGTATGTCTTGGAAATGTTTAACAAGGCAAATAAAAATTTACGTGTTTTCACGAGTACATTTGATTAAAAGTATTTAGCTGATAAATATTTTCTTTTAAATTTTACATGTGTTAAAAAAGGCTTTAAGAATTTGGTTCAAAATAAGAAGCTGATAAATTTTTTTGCCATATAAATAAATGTACATTATTGGTTTTTATTTTAAATAAAACATTTAATAGCAGTTTTGATTAATTAATTTTGATTTGGTTTTTAGCCTCTTTTTATTCAAAATCGGTAACTAGGTACTATTTAACATGGAAAATAAGACTGTATGTTCAATTTTCTAAAATAAATTAATTTGGGGTAGTTTATTTATGGTAAATTTAAGAAAATTTAAAATATTTCGAAAACATTTTTTAAGATTCGGTTCAAAATGTGTATTTGGAAATTGGTTTTATAGTAAGTAAGAACACACTTTTATTCTTACTAATATAAATACTTTGAGGATAGCTTAAGACAATTAATTAAAACTAAAATAAAAATATTGTTTTGAATAATTTTGTTCATATTATTTATGTATGAATAAATAAGTTGAATAAATAATATAAATTAATGAGATTATATTTTTGTTTTTCTGAGGAAAACTTAATCGAAAATAGTTTACTGAAAACCTATTTTTGAACATTTGTTTCAAGCTATAATAATACTCTATATGAAAAAGTTGGTACCATCATATCAAACAATTTTTGTGTTTTGGAGCACATAAAACGTCAGGTAGAATACTTTGTAATATTATAGTCAAAAAGGTTCGATATTACAATACTTTCTCTATGAACCTATATTATAGTAAATATCGCTCAGTTCTTTCATTGATAGAGGAAACAAAGCAAACTACCTGAAATGTTACGCTGGTAATCTCTGTTAAATATTCCTATAGCATTCCTCGTCCCTAAGACAATGTTTCATTAAATTGGTATTCTCGTTTTAATGAGACAATTTTTTTAAGCTCATCCATAGAGATTACATGACCTACGTGGTTGGAATATTTTTTCTAACAATGGTGACATTGTAATGACCATTCGTAAAAGTTATATATATATTGCTTTGGCACGATCATTATTTGCATCCCACCGTGGTTAAGCGGTTTAAAAGGTCAACCAAACATCAACGTATCTCTGGTGCAACACCAGGTCGTGCGTTAAGTAAGTTATTTTTGCGCACAGTTTCCTGGTTATCCATATATTTGTACTAATGTGTAATGGGTGAATAATAAACAATTAATAGAAAGTGTTGCTGCTTTCTCGTTAAATAAGTGTAAAGGACTATTCAGGGAAAACCTTGGCACATACTACCGGGTTTTGTATCCCAACCATCAGTGAAATTAGACTAGATGCTAACCAACGTCTGTTCCTGCATGACTACTGGTGAGGGTTGAATTGTATTAAATCTCAAAATGAATTTTAAAAACATATAAAACTTTTATAATACTTTGTATACAATATACACAACCAGGAGCGAGTAATTTAACTAATATTTTGGCGTTGGGGCTATTTAATATTTAACTAAATCACACGGAAAAAAATTGTACATTTCCTAGTGCTGTTATTTTCAATGCAGATTTAATTAGTACCACTTGGACCTCATTAAAAAGTGTGTGTGTATGTGTGTGGTTTTAGGAGACAGTAGAGAATGTTTCCTGCTCTGGAAACATATTTTATGCAGGCTGAAGTTCTGTAGGGTTGTAGAGCGGACCGCTGGTTTGCTACGGCCCACCAAAACGGATTAACGCGACTGGAATATGACAGCAAATATTATTTACCTTTACTATTTTATTCACACACTTAATGCTCAAACTGTCTAACATGTTTTTATACAATTTATCCTAGTTATATTTTAATGCAAACATAGCAACCAGACAAACTTAGGTGGCCGTATGGTCAAATCTCTTAGGTGTCACTCTTGCAATAGGTTGGGCCACCAATGAGAGGAAAATTGGTGTTCAAATCGCTTTCAAATGTACTGGAAGTGATTTAAAAAAAAATTGATTTTCCACTTCTTCTAAAATAAACCTTCCTCATCAATTAAACATTATGTACTCGCCCTTGCAAGATGGACGAGGGGATAACTATTTAGGGAAAACCACGCTCAGTATATTCATCCTGAACTAAAACTTTGTTATTTGCATCATCGTAAATCTAGTATTTTGCAAAAGCGACGACTTAGAGCAGTGATATTCAAACTTTTTTTCACTTACCCCCAGATATAATTTTAAACTTTGTATCCCCAAATTTGTTTGTTCTTAATGCAAGTTAAACATATTCTAATATATGAGAAAGATAAAAAAATGGGTCCTCCCATTTAACATGTCCTTATGTCCGGGTATCTTGTGGCTAGCCCTAAATCAGCGTAATCATTCAGTGTTTATCTTAAATTAATATGCAGTATATATTTACATTTTAAGTACCCTTTAAGATGTCTTTACCTACCAGAGGGCTACGCGCACCCCAGTTTGAAACCACTTCCTTAGACCATTCAACCCCTGAAGTGAGTCAGTATAAATATTTGGTTCTCCAACTTTTAACCTTAAAAAGGAAGAATTTACCCAACCCACGCATAATGGATCTTACAGTATCTTTTAAGAGACTCCAATATCGCCTCTGGAGCTTCAGTAATTGAGTTATTTGAGAAACATTCAGTGCAACTTAGTTTTTGCAAGTCCCAGCAATATCCTTGTTTCGTTCATCTCAGAATATGGGCTTTCCAGCGTGTAAACGTCCCCCAAAATGTAGCGCGTCTCTGTGTAAAATAGGGGGTGGAATCGGGGTCGGAGTGTAAGGGGTAGAACCTTGTTTGTTAGCTCGTTTCAATAAACTCGCATTTATTTATGACATTGTTCTAGGGGTAGCAAACTGCCCCAAGACAGGCTGGTGTGGGGGTCCCCCCTTTCAACCTATCTCACTATTTTTCAGAACACATTTTTATTTATTTATTTTTAATTAGTACATTTAGCATCATTATTATTAATTATTTAATCTAAGGGATAAGGAGGAATGAGGAGGATAAAATATAGGATATGCACTCCCATTAGCATGGAGAAGGGATGAGAAAATTAAATAGACAAATCACAAGTGGAAGCCCCCACTACCCTCCTAGTGCTTCTTGTTTAGATTAAAACCTCAACTTCTCCATCACTGCCAATCCAGTCTATTGAGAGTCTGACACCTTTGACCAGTTATTCCTAAACTTTTTTCTCTGAGCCGCACTTTTGAAATGAAAATTTTCTCCTGCCATACCAAATTTTCTATTGATAATACATACATTAAAAACAAAATATCATCTTCTAGCAGGGCTTTAATCATAACATAGAACACAACTACTTTATATCATGAACATGAGACATCCAAAAATAATAAAACAACTCAGCTACATAAAAAAGGGTTCATTTACAAAATATACTAATTCAACGAGAAATGTGAGTTTTTTTTCCGGCGATCCCATTTTTATTAGGTATCACTTGAGATAGACGAGCTTTCATCTTCTCATCGACATAAATAAGGTGTTTGACATTTGTCAAAGATGAAAATCCCTGTTCATAACATTATGTCCCTTGAAGAGACGCCTTGACATGATTTATCATCGGTTATCCAAAAAGAGTCCAGTGGCATGCTCCCTTCTTTCGATTTCAAGGAGTGATCACTAGAAATATAGGCAATTTCCTCCTCCTCCAGTTATAATGTCAGATTTGAACAGTTGAAATTCATAAAGGGTTCTTTAGTACAGTCGATATATTTCTGTAGACAACAATGGGAAGTAGTGATTAATCTTTTCCACCTGTGTTGCAAGATATTCCTGTGTGAGGTCATACAATTTATTGCTCGTTTTAAAACAGTTAACACGTTGGAACATTTAGATCAGGGCTACTCAATCAGTTATCCAAGCGGGCCACTCCAAAAAATCATAACATTTGGTGGGCCAGACATTAAAATCATTCTAGCTGTATTTTGTTACGTTATTAGATTTTAATTTTGTAGCTTAAATGAGATAGGGGGGAAATCGAAACGTAATTTGATTATTATATAACAATAATAATGATATATTTCATGGATTAAAAACACGTAAAATTTAGACGATTTTCATCATCAAGCTTCCTTTTCTTACTACAAACAATAAGCCAGACAAATATAACTGGCAAGACATCAGCTGCTGTTGGGTGGAGGGGAGAAGAGGTGTGAGTCACTCTCAGCCACCCCGTTGCCCAGGCGCCTGCATTGTTCAAGGTCAAAGTGAGAATATGTTTTATAGCTCAGCCATTATGTGGTGGCGCTTGGAGGAAGAGATACCAAGCCTAGAGAGGGATACGCACGCCACTGGAGGGTAAGTTTGCACTCCCTTGTAAACACACGATGTTGGTGGTGCCAAGGACCAAGTAACACTGGGCTTACAGCCTCCCCCACTACTAAAAAGTGACTAAAGATGTCTCTGTCCGTTCAAGGTCAGGCACCTCTACATACCGTCTGAACTATACAATGCATCTTCAGTGACACAGTAGTTGAACTTTCCATTCATGGGCCAATCTGTGGAGCTTGGCGGGCTGGGTGTGGCCCGCGGGCCACCAACTGAAAAACCCTGATTTAGAGCTTGGAAGACATAGGACTTATATTAGGTTATGTCTTACAACCCAGAACTGAAGGGGTTTTTTTGCAGCTAGTTTGTCTGTAGTCATTAGGGTATAGTCATCAGGAATTGAATACTGGGGTTGAACATATTCAAACAGGGAAAAATATGTATAACATTAATGCCATATTTGCACACGAGTCATTATTATTCAGATGTTGGTACAATGGGCCCCCTTCTTGTTTATAAAATGCTCTGTCGTATAGTTAGGGGAAGGTTGGTCAATTAGTTATAAACCTTTAAAGCAAGACTCATTATACCACCAGGTAAAGGGAGATATTTAATATTAAAGGTGTTTAATAATACATTTATTGTAATAGTGACGCAATACAAAAGAGGTGTAAAGAAGTGGAGCAGACTATAATGTTTAAAGTAAAGCTTAAGTCATACAGACTATAGTCATTAGAGAACTGCGTGTTAAAATAATACTTTCCACTTATTTCATTAGTCAGAGACAATATTGTGACTTTCAAAAGTCCAAAGTGAGTAAACAGTGGAAGTCACCCCAGTCACATGCTCCTCTCAGAATTGTTGATTGCACCATTTGTACTGCGTTTCTAGAAGCTTCCACTGGTAAACAGGGGAGCTATATAAACCCCGGACATCCAGAAGGCGGGGCTGCTCTTGTAACAATTGTCATACTGTACGTATGTAGAAGCATCGACTGGATTTCTCTTTAAGTTCACCACGAACTTGTAATTTGCTTTTGTTATTAATAAAAGTAAAGGACACTAGTCTTCTCACGTAAACATCAGAGTATTTCTTCGAGACCCTAGGTTCCTATCAAGGATTTAGAGAGGAAACGAACCCAAAACTTCCAAGCTCGACTTCCCAAACCTGAGGGATACGACAGCTCTTAGTTTTTTTCATTCCCAAAATTCGATTATAAAACTTTTCCACGATAAATATAGCAGTGTGCAGAACTAGGCATTTGTGTTTTGATCTATGATTTTGCAGAGTTGAGCAAATAGCCAGAACTTTAATGGTTTTATTATGTATTATGACTTTGACAGTCCACATGGTCTGATCTAAAACAAACTTCAAATCAGCTACAGGAGTTTTCTGACTATTGCTTCTCTAATTTAAAAATAGTGAGGGGTTATTAAATCGGGATTTAGCTGTTTGATGAGTGACATTAGGCCTCTTAGATTCCATACCAAAGATGGGGAGCTACTCATACAAATTCCAATAAAAGAATTCTATGAAAGCTCAAATTTTTCCAAATTTTCATAACGGTTGGGAAAATACCTTGTCCTCTGGTATATTTGTCAAATTACGTTCAACATAAGCTCTGTGTGATTATTTCATCATTATGAATTAATCTTATATAGGCAAGCAACTGTGCTTTTCCATTAAAGTGGATTAAATCATCACCTTGAATGATAAATTTAGAATTATTTATACTTTCAAAAACATGCTTTTCAATATTTTCTCTAAATCCTAAATTGTCTTGGAGTCTTCACGCCTAATCTATCATCCTCTCACTCCACGCCGTTTAGGAATCACTACCGCTCGTTATGTGACCACCACTGTGGGCTATGATAGATTCAAGGTTATTTTTAGTAGGTCCAAACAGTTTATTTAAGGTACCCGTCATTGTCATGAAAGCATTATTTTAGTAATTTATATTTAAATTAGTCTTGATTGAACGAATAATTGAGTATTCAATCTTTATTATTAATCAATAAATAAATGAAATAAAACTACCAGTGATCTTTAATTCAAGTTCACAAACAAGTACACCGATGAAAACATTAAATAATATGTTTGCTAAAAGTACTTAGACAGGGATTCGAATCTTTGAACGTTTGTTTAACGTGCCATTACTAAACATGTTGATCTCCCCGATATACTTGATTAACCTTGAGACATATTCCACCATACAACTCATCTAATACCCCTAATACTCCATAGCAATGAGTACAGACCACAGATGATCGGGCGCAGCTATTAATTCAAGGACATTTTGGGAGGAGCTTACATTGATAATAACCTCCACCAATAGGCAAACAGGCAAAGTCGTTAATTTATTTATTTGAGGTATTTAACGTGCACTTTCTGAACTGACTGATTATGCCAGCTCACGAGAATTTCTATGAGCTAGAGCGAAAAGGCCGCTCAATTTGGCTGGGAAAGGTATTACATGTCACAATTATTATTATTAGCACCGCGTCTTACTACCCGTTCGGGTTATACGCACTTACGCTAATGTGTAATGATAGGGTGATCGTGATATGAAATGGAGGACCTACAGTTTAACGTGGAATCCGAACCACGGTGGAGGCCTGGCATTCCCCACATTCACAAGATGTCTTCTCAGAGGTGAAGGAAGAGTTTGGCAATCAAATAAATCTGTGCCGGGACCGAGGATTGAACCCCGGCCGCCAGCACAGAGGTCTGACACCTTACCCCTAGACCGCCAGGTCACCCATGTCACAATTGACATGGGACCGATGGCTTTACTTACCCTCCGAAGAAAGTTGTGCCACGGATTTTTATCGCTCAAGAAAAATCCGTCGACCCCAGCTGGCCTTGCACTCACTAACCTCTTGAGGCGAGCACTTCACTCCAATACCACCGAGGTCAACAAAGTCGTTAATCTCGTCAAGTCTGGTCTGCCATTGAAGGGAAGGGTGGGGTTTGAATATTAGCCGAATGTCCCTCTCAGGTAGTATTTCCTAAATGGTTACCCACTGTTTCTCCACGCCGACGCTATGCACATTTCCTCTGAGTTCCACCTTTTTTTTCTTACATCCCCTTTTATAAACATTCAGATAACCCTGTCAGGTAGAAGTACATGGAGCACAGAAAATAAACATACTCTGATTAATCTATACTTTGGATAAACAAACAAGTTAGTTCACATTAATAGTTTTCTCACAAAATAGTTACTGAATAATGTATTTGTTGGATCTAGTACCCATTGTTTGGATCCATGGTTCTGGAGTCTTAGGATATTAAGGATGAATATTTCATTGGGCATGGATAATTCCTCAAATAGTTGATAAGTTGATGGAGCTGTGTTGCGTTAATACACAGATAAGGCGTTTGAATCACTCTCCTGGAATAGTTTTCAAATGAACCATTTACACTTCCAAATCAGCCATATTGATCTCAAATATGTATATTTTGAAAATAAAACAAAACAAGCTTATTGACACAATATTTGACTATAACATTGAATAATTGAACAGTTTAGTTAGAAAAAGTAAGATTTTCTCAGGTACAAATATTTATGCAAATAAATATATTCACAGAGCTATTTAAAAAGTCAGCTGAACTTCTGTGTGGTTAGAAATTTCTAAACTAAATTCTGGTAGCTCAAATAAAATGTAAGGGAAAACTATTTTGCAGCAAAGTAAATGGTGCCTCGACACAGTTGAGAAGTAATTGATTCATCGTTGATAAAAGGATAAGTTCTACCGTCTATTACAAATAAAGTGTGGCAAGGTAGTTCGTTAAACAGAGTGATGTACAGTTCCTCAATAAAATAAAATTGTGGCTACTACACATCGCGCAAGTCATCTGATACTTTGAGTGACGTCATCGGGTATGGCTTGTATGCATAAACCAACTCTTTACCCCACAACACATGTAAGTGTTTGAAAATAAAGATGTAAACTCTTTGTAGGATGGTGATAGTAATTTGGTGTTCTGTCTTTAGACATGTCCATTACCTTGTCCAAATTGAGTCCGCCAGCATTCCCTATTAGCAGCTTTATTTTTTGATTCTGAAGCTTAATCTTATTTCCTTGTTCGAAATCATCCATTAGTTGCATTCATGTTCTTCCTGGACTCCTTCTCACTTGCTTCTTACCTTCTGACAGAATAGCCATATCTTATAATTTGACCCATTAAGTTGGCCTTACTTCGTGGAATCACCTACATAATGGTCCTTTTTAGTTTACTCTTCTTCTTCTCCTCTTCACCCGCCTCGGTTGCGTAGTTGGCTAACGCGCTAGTCGTGTTGAGTCGACTGCTGAAGACGGGGAGATCGAGGTTCGAATCTCGGTTGGGTGAACTAGGGGTGGTTTTTCCTTAAATGGTTTTCCACTCTCCCTCCAAGCAAATGCGGGTTCACTTCCTCTAATATAACCTTCCCAATTCCTTATCCATTATAGTAATTAGTACTTAAAGCGTATAACCCGAACGAGTAGTAAGACGCGGTGCTAAATATTATTAAATATTATATTCTTCTTCTCTTCATTAACCAGCCATTATGCTCACTTTATCCTCTATATTATTCATATTATTCCCTATAAAACATATCAAAGCTTTCCAAATATTTTTTCTTTTCTCATCATCAGAGTCCATGTTTCAAGGCCATAAAAAGCAATGCTTCATATGTATTACTTCACCAGTTCCTTCCACATATTAATATTAAGTTTGCCAGTCAATAGCGTCCTCTTCACGCTGAATGCAACGTTAGCTATTTTTATTTTTAACTTTAAGCTATCTCTCATGTACACTGCGTGTCTGTCGAGAATAAACTTCCTACATATTTTAAATGCTCCACATTATACAACAGTAATTTACCACCTTAATGTTCTCTACACCAACATTTTAATTGGTGATAAAATGTCGATTAATTAACATTAATATCACAGCTAAATTTAATGATTCTTCTTAAAACAATGTTATACATGAAAAACTTTTAATGACGTTTTCTTGAAGCTATTTTAGTATATAATAAACTGCACATATGAGCTACATGCACTGTTGGTCGCGTGTTTCAAGGAATCAAGTTCGTAATGTACTGTAATGCTGGCAGCGGGGAAGGCGAGTTTCTAATCTTGATGGGAATGGTTTTCCATCCAATCTTCACGCTAATGCGGGTACATTCACTTTAAAGCAATTTCCCTAACACCATCTATCAGACTCGGTCGTTATTTACCTTGATGTTTAGTATACTAATTTAAAAATGTATAAACCACTTCGGTGGTGGTATGGTATAAGACGCTACTCTCACAATATACTAGACTGCTGAAGATGGGAAGATCGGGGTTCCATCCCATTCGGGTACATTAAGGGTGATTTACTTAAATGTTTTTCCTACTCTCCCTCCACAAAAACGCGGGTACGCTTCCTCTAAATTAAATATTACTAATTCCTAACACACTAAGTAACTAGTACATAGGGGTACAGCCCGAACATGTAGTAAGACGTGGTGCAAAAAAAAAACCTCATTCTAATAATTTACAAAGTATTAGTTTACATTTTTTTAATCTACATCTTACCACTCGTTCGGGCTATACACAGTTAAATAAATTAATAGGAGTAGAGAAAGGGAAGGTATGGTTTATAATAAATGTTTCGTTATTTGCTTTGAAGTAGAGTAGTACACAATTTAAGAAAAAACATCCCCAACACACTCGACTGGGACTCGAACCCAGTTATCCTTATAGCCATCATACCAGACTAGGTGGCCCTGACATTTAGTCCGCATGCCCATTTGTGTGGGCTGTTTTTAAAATTCTTTGGAAATTCATGTTACTGGTCAAACAAAATTGACCCTTTTTTCTTTCTTTTTTTAACAACAAAAATAATCATAGAACTAATACAGGTATTGGAGGAGGATTTTAGAAGACCAGATGTAACTCCAAAAACCTATGCCATACGCCCCAAACAGATCTAAATCTACGTATATTGGATGTGTAGGATCATTTATCTTAGTAACCAAATAATAATTAATAATGTTCTCATAAATAATTGTATAAAAGTATCCTGGTTCGATTTTGGGTGGAGCTGACCAATATTTTTTTTTTATGTGTTAGTCCTCCAATATGATTATAAATCTCTATGAACTAGTACTGGGTGTATGGTATAAGGTGTGTTGTTATAGGTTGTGTTAGTTTGTATGTTATGTACGGATATAGCTTATGTTTTTAAAAAGTGCTCTTTGAATGTGCTAATTAAAAAAACCCAATATATTATCAGAGGTTTTTGAGTAAAGTGTTTTAGTATTGTGTGTGTATAGGTCATCAGCTAGTCCCCTCAGCACCGGGTATGTGCACTAGTGACAAAGTCTGCCCGTTCTTGATCTCCTGGCACTTTGTCCATCCTTTTAGCCATGCTGCGCTCAGTGTACACACCAGTCTGAACTCAACGCAACTAAATCTACATGTCCATTGGAGCGTTTACTACCACATGACCGGTGCGTAACTTCAGTTTCAGAGAGAGAGAGAGAGATAAAAAGGTAGTTTGAAGTTTTAAAAGAGACAGACAGAGAAACAGAGGCTGGTTAGTATGGGTTTACAGCATCCGAGGCTATTCCTCCGGGAGTAGTGGAGAACGCATGCAACACAAACTTATTCCATCTCTTTCTTCCTATTCCTCTCAATTTTACTCTCCTTAATTTCATTTGATTCGGACCTGCGCTTCGACGTAGGCTAATTAATTTGTGAGAAATCCCTTGGGGCCACATGAAATGAACTGCCTGACTAAATTACTTTATAGTTGAACCGCCAGTATCAGGTCGAGCTATGTAAAATGTGGAACTGAATGTTTTGGAATTGCCAGGTAATGTAATATTTCACTGCTTACACCAATTATTTTTAAATTTGTTTACGTTCAAAGCAAGGCAATTGTCTAATAAGGGTTCAATCAGCATTAACTTAGCACAGACAATGAGCGTTTTCAAAAAAATGGATATCTCGATTATTTCTTAGACCGAGAGGCTAAGGAGATATCTTCCTAGCCACCTATAAGAAATCATGAATTATTGCCCTAAATTTTCAGCACTAACAATGAAAATCGAGCATTAACCAGCACTAACGTAGCACAAACGATGGGTGTTTTCAAAAAATTGATATCTCAATTATATATTCCTATCCACCAACATGAAATTGTGAATTAGTGCCTTAAATTTACAGCACTAACGATTAAAATCGAGCACTAACCTGCACTAACGTAGCACAAACGATGGGCTGTTTCAAAAACCGGGTGGCTAAAAGTCAGGTGACCAGGGTGGTACACATCAATGACTTTCCTCTCTGTTACTAATGACATGCCCTCCGTTCCCCATTCCCTAATCTAAGCTGTCACTGGACAGACCAACAGAGAGATTATTAATTTTGTTACTGCTTTTGAGTGAGTAAGCCTCAATTAGGAGGAGGAATTGTTGAGAGAATGAGAATTTGGAGTATTCCGGCGGTAGGGGACGGAAGGGAGGGGAGGGTTGAGGAGACAGTACACGAAAGTCCTGTAAGAGTTCGCTAAAGAATAGTCAAGGTAGACAGCTGCTAATGCCCGCAAAAGTGTGTTAAGCGAGGTAACCTAATCCTAACCCTAATCGGAGTGCACGTGGTCTAGATGTCAGCTTAGTTTAATCTTGTTATTCAGCGATGTGAAGGTAAGAAAACTGGCTGGGTGTGCTGAATATGATTTTCCCCTCTACCTTCATTTAAATGTGGGTACATTTCCTTTAAACTCTATAGTCATAAACCGTAACTCTTTAAGTGTAGATATACAGATATTTCCATTGGGTAGTGGTTGCATTTTCTAAGGTACTACTCTCACAGAAGACTATACTGCTGATAACGGGGAGACCAAGGTTTGAATCTCGGTGGGGTCAACTGAGGATGGTTTTTCCAATAGGTTTTACTCTCTCCTTACGCAAATGTGAATACACTTCCTCTAAGGTAACCTTCCTAATCCACAAAACTGTTAGCGTAGCTAATATATAAGTATGTAACCCGAATGATTGGTAAGTTGTGGTGATAAAAAACTAAAACAAACTACCAAGTCTATAGGAGTTTGAATGAAGAGGGAATCAGTAAAGAAATTCAACCACCTTACCAAGTTTTTACTAGTTTTTTCTCCGAGTCTCGCGTCTTAATACCCGTTCTGGTTGTACTCTTACTAGTTCATACATTTTAAAACAAGGATACCTAGTTGTTTAAACTTTGGGGAAGGTTTTAAAAAGGTGGTTCTAGGAAATGCACCCACATTAGCGTGGAGAAAGGAGGCATGGATCTCATCTGGAAAACCACCCTTCACTCCTGGTCTATATTTGAATTTATACCTCCCCGTTACTTATTATTAAGTCTAATGTGAACCTGACCCCATAGACAATGTGACCAACAGTATGACTAAATTGGAATGTACAAGGCACTATTAATACTCTCACTTCCTTACATATTCGTCATTTCGATTTTAGAAACATAAATTAGAGCTAATTAATTGGTTTTCTCCTTATTTTCCAAGGCTGTCACAAAGTTTTCTAATTTACTTCCTCTTATCCTCGGGTTGGCCTCATAGTCCTTCAAAGTTCACTAAATCCTTGTGGGATGAATATTTGGATAAATATATTTTAAAAGAAAATCCCTTTGATGTGGTTTCCACGTCAAACCACACCAAATACTTGTTTTTATCACATATAATTTTTGAATAAAAATTAAAAGAAATAGGGAAGAAGATAAATAAGGTCTACTTTGATGTTTTATTAATTAAGATAACTACGTAAGAGTTTCTTTCATAGTCAATGCTTTCACATTCTTAATGTCGCCTTCCTGTCTTGGAGAAGTATCGCCTTTGAGATCATAGTAATTTGTAAGACATTTTTTGAAGGAAAATATTTATTTAATGGCGTTTTGAGAAAAACATATATACGCCCCTTTTCTTTAAACTTATAAATAAATAGGTTTATAAAACGTTGTCAAAAGACAAAATGAAAGGCAAGCTGATATTGAAATTATGTTGAATGATTCAAAAACAAAGCTAAGAAATGTAAATCATCGATTTTTATTATTAAGTACTGCGTCTTACTACCCGTTCGGTTTATACGCATATGTACTAATTACAATTATGGTTTTAAGGATTAGGTAGTTTATATTTAGAAGGAGTGTACCCACATTTGCGTAGAGAGGGAGTGAAAAACTTTTTTTTTTAACCTCAGTACACCCGACCTAGATTAAACTATTGATCTTCTCATCATCGGCAGTATAGTCTACTAGGAAAGTAGCTCCTTAGCCCATGCGGCCACCGAAGCGAGTGTAATTCATCTTGTAACATTAATAATTTTTATGTTTTAAAAACTACACACCAAATATAAAGCTAAGAAATGTAATGCTTCTTGTAATATTAATAGTTATTATGTTTTAAGAATCTCAAACACACATATATTATGTATATATATATATATATATGTACTGTATTGAACATTAAAAATAATAATAATATTTAGCACCGCGTCTTACTACCCGTTCGGGTTATACGCTTTAAGTACTAATTACTCTAATGGATTAGGACTTGGGAAGGTTAAATTAGAGGAAATTCACCCGTATTTGCGTGGAGGGAGAGTGGAAAACCATTTAGGAAAAAACCCTCCGGTTCACCCGACCGAGATTCGAACCTCGATCTCCCCGTCCTCAGCAATCGAGCTTCAACACGACAAGCGCGTTAGCCAACTACGCCACTGAGGCGGATAAACATTAAATGTTTATCATATGTCATACATGCTATTTCTTGCTAGTCATGATAATTTTTTCAATACAATCTTTCTTAGTGAATAAAATTCCGAATGATGGTTGATAAAAGGCATAAACCATTCATCTTGCTATCTTATTATTAAAATAAATGGAAACAAGAGGCAATATTGTAATGCTAATCATAAGTTAGGTTAGTTTGTAAGTCATGTGCTGATAATTTTTGTGCGTTTATAAACTGTAAAGATGGTCCTGATACCAAAATACTATATTTTCTGCAGCTGTTTTCAGGTGATTGGTGCCAATAGCTACTGTAGGCCTACAAGGTTAAATTAGTGTGTACGTCGTGTTTTGGTTTATTTGTGTTTCCAGAAAGTGAACGTTAGTTCTAGTAATAATAATAATAATAATAATAATAATAATAGAAACGTGATTACCAACCCCCCATTTTGGTGTGAAAGTCGTGCAGTAATTCAACTCCCTCCCGTCAATCAGAACTTTCTCTGACTTGCTGAGGCATGTAGAATGCGACTATATTCCCTGACAGACAAGCGCGACCTCCCTACCCTCCCAGCCCTCACCCTTCTACTTCTAGATGATGGCAAATGGGGTGGTTTAGGGGGATGTTCACTTGGTGAGGGGTGAACGTGGGAACTAAACGGATGTTACGTTCGAGGGTGACAACCGAAAGATAGAACTTGCCAAGTGGTAACTTACTGGATGGTTGATCGGACTAGATTTTGGTCGTCTCTTTATCAAAAAATCAAGGTGGCCATTTTAAGGGTGTTAGAACCCTTATTCTAAAACATCTTAACATTAAATAACACACATAAAAATTTAACTTTAAAGTTATATTCAAGAGCGTATATATTTAATAATTTTTTCATTAAATAAATGTTATGAAAATATTGTACATGCTTTATCAAATTAATCTAACTTTCAAAAATAACTAGTCAATAAACTGTCCTAAAATGAAATATCCTTTGAAAAACCAGTATAATTTATTATTTGTATATTTAAAACATTCAAAAGATATACATCTATATGAGTTTGTGCGTCTGTCATGAGAGTTGTGCGACATCTTCCGCATGAATAGGGCTGAAATTTAAATGTGGACGAACATGTGCACCTTGAAGCCAAAATTTTGAAATTTTTACTGGAACATTTTTAAATCATCAAACACCAAATAGATTAAGAAATATTAACACCGAGAGAAAGTGTTAATACTACATTTAATAAAATTTGTAACTTTGGTGACCCTGTAAGTTTGGTCGCCAAGGAGAGTAAACAAGAAAATAGTTATATCCACAGCACACCTTTCTGCTCGCGTTGCCATGGAATATTAATAATGTTAAATGTTTCGACTTATTTCTAATAAATAGCTTTTATGTATTCATACTTTTTTATATACGTAGACCGTTTTACCCTTTACCTCTTTTACCCTACATCCTTTATACCTTACACTCTTCATATCCTAAACTCTTTATACACTACACCCTTTTTACAAATTTTTACGACATTTTTACAATCTTTTACAATTTACTATAACGTTTTATAACCATACCCTAAATTATTTTTCCGGAGCTAAGTGGGGAAGGAAGGGCAAAAATTGTAAAAGTAAATCTAATAAAAAAGGACAATAAGACCAAAATGGCAAAAATTGCAAAAAGTCCAAAAATTACCTAATTTCAAAACGATCACAAAGGGCCCAATTAAGCAAATATGGTAAAAATAATAAAAGAGCATAGAAATATAAAAAAAGCGTAAGAAGTAAATCATACCAAAATAAATAAGGTATAAAGTTTAAAAGGGGTAACAGAAATAAAAAAGCTAAAAATATTAAAATGCCGAAGATTGGGTAAAAAGGGGGAAAACGGTAGAAAAGTTGTTGGGGTGAAAAGCGTAAGCGGGCTAAAAAGGGTGAATAGAGCAATCAGGGAAAAGGGATAAAAAAATTTTTTTATCTTTAGGTAGGGAGGGTAGAACGATTAAAACGGTGTTAAAATGGTAAAAAAGGGCAAACTGAGTAAAACGGATAAACGGGGTAAACATGTTAACTGGGGTAGATAGGTTTAAAAAAATGCTTAAATATTTTGATTGGATTTAATAACAAACTTTTAACAGCTAATTAATTAGGCTGTAACTTACTACTTAAATTTTTGTTAGCATCAACAGGCAAGAGTATTAATAGAGAAGTTATAATTTATTCTTAAAAAAAATTGTTCAGATTATATCTCTATTTTTACATAGTGTAGAGGAAGTGCGGGTAATGTGAAATACCATTTACTTTTTCAATAATGTCAAAGGGTATTTTCACATTTTGTCATTGAGTTACATATTAAACTTATAATTAATATAATTTTAGCTATGTTTAGTGTTAAAGCAAAATTAATAACTTGTAATGTCCAGTAGAAGCACTTAAAAGAGATGTGGAACAAATGAGGGCAAAGTGGAATAGGGAGGGCAATGTGGAATACTACACGTTTTATATAGAATAAAATTAATTATATTTACTAAAACTAACAAATATTATATAATACAGTGTATAAAAATATTGTCTAGGGGTAAGGTGTCAGACTTCTATGCTGGCGGCCGGGGTTCAATCCTCGGTCCCGGCAAAGATTTATCTGATTACCAAACCCTTCCTTCACCTCTGACAAGATATCTTGTGAATGTGGGGAATGCCAGGCCTCCACCGTGGTTCGGATTCCACGTTAAACTGTAGGTCCTTCATTTCATCTCACAATCACCCTACCATTACACATTAGCGTAAGTGCGTATAACCCGAACGGGTAGTAAGACGCGGTGCTAATAATAATAATAATAATAATAATAATATAAAAATATTCAAATATTATGGGTAAAACAATAAATTAGTAATGATAACGAATCATTGAATAATACATTATGATACAAAATAACTAATTAATGAATCATTATTAATAATGAATTATTAAAATATGATAGACTAAAATATTGTATCAGGCTACATTGTTCTCTTAATAGATTTCTTAGGTGTTAGGAAAAATGTTTAAGCTTACGTTGACAACATAAATCACTTGCCAAATACTTGAAAAATGTGCGGGCATTATGGAACAGTACAGTAGCCCCATGGCTTCTTTGGTGCTGACTGACAGCTCACAGTTGACTTCTGACAATCATCATTTAGGTATACCTAAATTTTGACTGTCAGAAGGGACAGCTGCTAAACACATGTTTTTACAGACCATATGGTTCGGCGTAGGGATACGTCATTTGGTCTTGTAGATTTTCAGAGCTTTCAGCTCTCAGCTGTGAGCTGTTAAGTCAGCACCAAAGAAACCACGGGGCTAGTGTAGTATAACTTATTACCCGACTCGCCATTTTGGAATACCATATTTTTTGTTATGTTATAATAAGATTAAAGTAAAATAATGTTTTAATTCAGAGATAGCCATGAGTGAGCCTTAACCAAATGATTTGATTAAAATTAATAAGAACAGTAGAGTAAAAAAATATAGCATAATAAACACTAGCCTGAAAAAGTTTTTGTGACAGCCAAAACAAACAATCGTCTCTTCACAAAACAATCAGTTGATCCGTCGAAGTGAAGGCGTCACTATCTGTTCGAAATTGTTTTCTGTAATAGTTGAAATAGTTAACGCTATATTGTGACACTTAGCATTTACTATTCCATAATACCCGCATCTCTATTACATTAGTTAGCCTACTTTCGCGTTTTGTATTACAATTTAAACCAATAAAGGATTGATATTTAAACATAATTTAAGATTTGGTTACTTTTCCCTGTGGTTCATTTTGTATACTACATAATAAATCTACTTTGTAGATTCCACTTGTGAAGAATGGGTACATCAGCTAGTTTTTAATAAATTAGCAAAGGCCATCTTACAATAACTTCAAATTTTCGAAAATCAGTCATTTGTAAACTTGATTTATGTTAATAATTTTTACAAAAGTATCATAAATCATTATTTATTATTTTAAACATTCTCCAGATACATTTTTTAAACACAACTGTTCAAATAATTTTGAAAAATTTCATATTTTCAAAATCAGTCATCAGTTAGCTATCCTTAAAACAGTTATTCTCCAAAAAATTAGTAAGACTGTAAGACATACTCCAAATATCCAATTTGAACAGAATCCTTGGAGCCATTTCCAAAAATTTTAGAATAAAAAATCATTCTACCCTTAATTTTAGAACAGTATTTCAAACCATGATGTAGCCTCGTGGTATGACCATGATAATATCAATATTGAACGAAACCCCCCCCAAAAATGTTTCGGTTATATCCTTAGGTACAGACATTCTTTTTTTTAGGTCAGGGGGACATAAACCGTATATACACATAATCGAGATTGGCTATTTTCACGATTAGAATAATTTCGTTATACAATAAATTAAAAACTGTAAATTTCGAGTTGTGTAACTTATAGCCTGCTCAATAATGACTGATACCTTGAGTAATGCTCTAACTAAATCACTCGGTGACCCAAGGATCACGTATTTGGTACCCTGTATGGTCTAAAAGGGATCATTTATAAATAGTGTTTATTTATTTTTCCTTAAATGATAACTAACTGGAGTCTAGTTACTATATATTTCCTATAGCTATTCATGACACGATTTTTAGTGTTAAAATCTATTCATGTTGATTTAATCTAATTAATTTGTAAATCAGAAAAATGTTATAAAGGCATTTGAATGGAGCGTTAAACTTTACGCATGTGAGACATGGACCTTTGACGCAACTCAGAGGAAAAGGTTAGAAGCACCTAAATCGTGGTGTTACAGAAGAATATTGAAAATAGCATTACAAAAACATCTTGCTGTTTGGTGATGTTCATGAAACCATTTAATCACTTGTAATTTACAGGTTTCTGTTATGTTACAATCACAGGTGATACAAATAAATAACAATGGCTGAAACCACCTAATTTAACATTTATTATTGGCAACAGCTGAAAGCCTTTTAGCCATTTAAAGTCTACAGGTTTCTGTTATGTTACAATCAGAGGTGATCCAATTCAAGAACAATGTCCAATACCACCTTTTCGTATCATGTGCAAACAAGCACTATGATGTTCTACTAACAAAAAATAAAGTGATTGGAGTTAAACTGTAGTCCCGCCCGCGTGGAAGCCAGAGAGCAAGACCGCGTGACCTGCCCTTTAGCGCCACACACGGCGGGCCCAGAGTTCAAGAGCGCACGGTGATGGTAGCGTACCGACATACTCTACAATTAATGGAGATTTTAACAAATAATGAAGTGATAAGAAAAACAAGTGAAGAAAGGAAACTTTGGAAAAGTATACATACAGCAGAGAAGAGTTAACATTGTCAAACTTATACTGAGGAAAACATTATAGTTTGACGAATATAATTATAGAAAGAGCATGTAAAAGGAATAAATTCAAGAGGAAGATCAAGACTGGAAAACTTTAATCAAATAGCAGATTATGCTCATTATAACAAGGATTGATTTATTATAGAATTCTACCAATATTTACTCATTATATTAAGTAATTAATAGTGTCGGTGTTTAATGTAGTATTAATCAAATAAACGGATCCCCTCTAGTTTAAGTCTTAATTTCAATGTGGTTGCCTAGTTGGAAATCAGTTGATATGTACAGTAAATTATGTATAGATAAAAGAGATGATCTTATGGCGTAATGACAACTTACAATCAAATAATAATGAATATACAAATAATCTATGTTATCATAAATCCTCTTGCTTTTTATAGAGCCCATAACTTTTTAAATTATTTATTATTATATATTCCTTCTTTTCTTTGACCTTAATTGTGTTATGCCTTATATGTGTTTTTATTCATATTACCGATCCTATTTTGTTTTTTGATTACTTGGTTATGGGAAATAAAAAACATTATTGTCTTAACCTCACCCATCTTATTTTAAAGTTAAAAAATGTATACTTGGAAATTGCGTCATTGAGATGCCAAACTAAACAAATAATAGTATATAGTTTTATTACTAAAATAACAACCCTTCAATGTGGTTTTAGCTGACAGCTACTAACTGGGTAAACAAAGTGATGTGTACAAATTTGACTGGGAAGCTTACCGTCAAATAAACGTTAAGTACTACGAGAGAAACTAAATGTTTCACGGAGAAAATTGGACATACAACTAGACCTTGTTACGTCATGGACACCCCTTCTCCAAATAAATCCGACTGTCGCCCTAATGAGAGAAGCTTGTCCAAAGCTGTCCGCAGTAAACTCCTTCTAATTGGCTGCAATGACAAGAGAGGACAACAGATTTGTACTTTTGTGGTCGAACGTTCTAGGACGACCAAATAATTACCAAGGTCAGTGTTTGTGAGTTGAGCTTGTGATATGTTAAACTACACCTTAAAATTGTATTCGCTTGAGATTTTCTTTCGTGTTACATAAGATAATGTATTGGTTCGAGTCAATCACACTCCCTTTCTAAAATAGTTTATTATAGATTCGATACATATTTTCCTAAAATAAGTTATCAGTAAACCACCCTTTATTAATTTTCATAAACACACACACATTGTATGGGTACTCGTACTAAACACTCTTCAGATAAACATTTTAACCACAATTATTTCTACTATTTAAAAAATGCACCTTATAATATTAATATCAAGTGGATTTTTTTAACAACAAACACATTTATTTACTAGGTAAAATACTCAACGGTTATTCAAAAATCATTCGACCGTAAATTAACCTTTATTTTAGAAATACAATTTTCTCGATTCTGCCTCTAGCCATGACCATATAACATTTAGATATCAAGTTTTAACACATTCATCCAAACTTTCCGGCTGTAACCTCAGATACAGACATACATAATTGTAAGACCCACTTTTTACTTTCTCGCTATCTTACAGGTAAATAAAGAATTGTGATATCAAAAAAATACAACTAAAGATTTTATGAATCTTGAAGTTTCATGACCCCCCAATCCGAAAAAGTTGTTTTTGAATTTCTGTCTGTCTGTCTGTCTATACCTCCAACTAGAGCCTAAGCTATTTTACCGATTGGGCTAAAACTAGGTATCTATAGTTTTCATAGGTTTACCCCGGGGGATTTTTGGAATTGGATATCTAACCCTAAAATTAAGGGTAGATAACTGAATGGCAAAAACAGAAAAAGCAGATTTTCTCAAAATTAGCTATAATCATTTTGATTAAATACCATTCCAAAACATTTATATGTATTCCAAATAAAATGGATACTCTCAATATTTCAGCAAAATGAGTTTAAGGTCTCCGGTCTGATGAGTAAATTCTCATTTTATATCATATCTCCGCATCTATTTGAGATATAAAACTACTTATCGTAACAAATAAGTAGATATATTTATAATACAAATATTTTATTTGAATCATATTTTTATAAAAACCAATAAGGTTCAGGCTAGACGCAAATATATATATATATATATATATTCTTTAACTTTTCGAACACAAAAGGCAAAGTATTGCGACCGTAAAAAAATCTCACCTGAAATGTTGACGGATGTCGAAGTTTCATGCC
>CABFOV010001028.1:114987-139809 GCA_902141375.1 Timema poppense
CCCCCAACCCTAAAAAGTGGTCTTTGCAATGCCATCTGTCTGTGTGTCTGTTTAAACTTAAAATTAAGAGTAGTTTAATGAAGGGTGAAAAGAGAAAAAAAATCGATCTTTTCAAAATCTGCTTTAATGATTTTGATTAAAATTTGTATCCAGGCATCCTCGGTCCCGGCAAAGAATTATCTGATTACCAAAAGGTCTCCACCGTGGCTCGGATTCCACGTTAAACTGTAGGTCCTTAATTTCATTTCAGAATCACCCTACCATTACACATTAGCGTAAGTGCGTATAACCCGAACGGGTAGTAAGACGCGGTGCTAATAATAATAAATAAAAATATCCATGCGTTGATTATGAATATAAATAAACTGAATATTTTAATTTTAACATGAAAATGAATTTTAGGGTACTTTACAGAAGCAGAAATTTCCGTATTTCCTCAACTATAAGGGATACTAAATAACTTATCATTACAAAATTGTAGTACTATTGAGAATTAAAAACTTTTTTATGAAATATATTTCTATAAAACCAAGAGTTTCTGAGATATTGGCAAATATATTAATACGATTTTTTGAGCTTTAGTAGAAAAGACATACTACATAAGTTTTAACGCAATAATTCTCCAATGCCATAGAGTAGTTATATATAGCCTAAGTAAGTCTCTCAAAAGGTTTATGTTAGTTTTCCTTAAACCTTTTAAGATTAATTTTTGTACAACATTGACCAATCTCCAGTTTAGACTTAATAGTCAATATTTTATTTGCATTTCTTATTGGTAAAAATTTATAAATTTACTAGCAATGCAATGACCCCAAGATGTACGTACAACACCTAATAAAATGTAGAAAATTTTTAACTGGAAGTCGAAATTTTAATATGAAGTGTTGACCTTTGTGGACTCAATATTGATCTTTTTTATTGGTCCAAATATACAAATGAGGACATTAAGTCTTTAAAAATAAAATTATAAAATTTAAAACCGGGACTCAAAAATGTTTTACATGAGTATTGCGCAATTTATGCTCGGGTTTGCTAGTGTATAATATTTCGCTTTGCATATATTACGAGTTTTGAGTAAAAATATATCAATTTTTAAACAATAGAGTGAGAAATTACTCGCGGAGTTCCGTACCATTTATTTTAATTCAAACCCGCCTCGGTGACGTAGTTGGCTAACGCGCTAGTCGTGTTGAGCCCGACTAATGAGGACGGGGAAATCGAGGTTCGAATCTCGGTCGGGTGAACTGGGGGTGGTTTTTCCTAAATGGTTTTCCACTCTCCCTACTCGCAAATGCGGGTTCACTTCCTCTAATTCAACTTTCCTAATTCCTAATCCATTAGCGTGATTAGTACTTAAAGCGTATAACCCGAATGGGTAGTAAGACACGGTGCTAAATAATAATAATATTTTAATTCAAGGGCATACAAAACATGAAGATTCAGCGCAATCTTGATGTCAACCATTCTCACAATTACAATATTTTCCACAGTATATGAGAATACTTATTAATTTAATATAATTATTTTTTCTACCACCATGTCTTACCACCTTTCCGGTTAAACGTATATATATTATTACTTTGATGGAGTAGGGATAAGGAAGGACGTATTTTAGAGGTAATATACTCTCATTTTCATGGAAGTAGAGTAGGAAACCATTTAAAAAAAACTACTCTCAGTATACCCAACCAGAATTTGAACTCTGAATTTTCCGTCATCAGGAGGTTGGTCCAACACGAGGGTGATACCACTTGGCCACTGAAGCGGGCAATCGAATTAGTTGAATTTAATTTTTCTTCTGAACATATTGCATATAAACTGTGATCCTTTTTTTTCACCGCATCTTACTGCCCGTTTCGCATTTAAGAACGTTAGTGAGTTAGTGAGGAGAATTGTTTACATTAGAGGAAATGTACCAGAATTTTCATAGAAGAAGAGTGGAAAACCATCTAGGGGAAATCATATCAATCCTGGTTGTGATTCGAATCCCAATCTTCTTATTACTAGAAACTCAGGCAAGATATAACTAAGCTGAGCTATTCATTAGAAGAAGGCCATTATAGTTTTAAGTCACTTTATAAATATTTCTTGGTATTGGTTTTACCAAGGGTTTCCCGTATACACTTGATACGCTATAGAATAGTGTTTATAACTCAAAAAATCAACAAAAGTTACTAAAGTCTAATATCACCTTATGGTTATTAGTTTTGAAAATAAACAAACTTATAGTACTGCCCTTTTTCCATGGGTCCCCATCTTCCCCGGTACAGTGCGTCCTCAGGTTGTGGATAAAGGATGTGTTCATCAGATATGAAGGGCAGTTGCGAATATATAATGAATTAGCAGTCGCAGACAGCTGATAGGGGTGGTCCCCCAGCTTGAGGGTTAGGTGTGGGTGTGAAGAGCTCTCAATATAAAAAATAATCTTATCAAGAAACACAAAAGGATTGCCATGGTATTCCGGAGATACTGGATAGAACTTGCTTCAGATAGGGAGAGGGGGTGTACTTTTTAATTGCGGCAATGAAAGTTCGAGTTCATAATGCAATAGAGCTACTAGGTAATAATACTGTCCATTGTTATTTGTGGATTAAAACTCTTAAATTTTATCAAGATATTAAATCTAGAGTGTTTGAGAACAGAGTGGTGATAAAAATATTTAGGCTCAAGAGGGTTTAACAAATAAAAGAATTTATAAAGTTGCACAGTTAAGAACTTCGTAGTGGATTGTATGGAAATGTCTCAGTAAAGGGTTGAAATATGATTTTACGTTCTGGCGACCATTAACTCTTGAGTTCTTCAAGGTCAGTAAGTTAGTTAATAACTATTGCACTAAAACATTTTTATTTGATATCTCGGAAATAACATATTATACTGAAATTTTATTGAGTTTATTTTACTCAATGGCGGTAACTCTCTGGTTTTCCACAATTTCTCTTCACAGGAATGTTGGTGCAAATCCTCTAAGATCCTTTCACTCATCACTATACCCTTTAAATTGAACATTAATTTACTTTGGTAGTAAACGCATCAATTAAAAACAACTAAGCTATTTTTGTATCCCCGTATATCACTAGCCGTTAGGGTTATACGTTTATGTACTAATTACACTAATATTTTTATAGATTTGGAAGGATAAATTTAAAGTGTGCGTGAGGAGAGAGTGGAAAATCATTTTGGAAAAGAGCCTCAGTACACCCGACCAAGATTCGAGTCTTTATCTCCCCGTCATCAACAGTCTAATCTACTGCGAGCTTAAAGGCGATTCACACTGAACACCAAACTAAGCTAAGCTAAGATTTTCTCTGATAACTCTTTAGAAAAATAGAGGACCATGTATTTAAATGTGTTGGTTCACACATTAAGCTAAACTAAGCTATGCCTTGCTATGCCACGCTATGTTTTTTTCCGATTGCTGGCCGGGCAATTTTTCCATTTCCCACCTTGAGTCATCTTACGTTCCCCATCGGCATAACGCAACTTGGGCTCCGTATTGAACAGACGCATTGGTGATTTGGTGAAAATAACTAAAGAAGTGTTGAAGTTTTGTTTTAAGTTTGTTTCACGTGTATTTAAATAATATTCTATTTAGGTTTTATATTTAGTAAATGTGTTTATAATAAAATGAAAGAATTAATTGGACAAGTTAAACCTCTACCTCCAAAATTTTCTTCATCTTCCAAAACAACGGTTAACAGCAGCATTTTCTTTTCCTCACTACTATAGCTTGAACTAAAACATAACATTTTGGAGAACACTAAACTTAACTGGAGCAGACCAGAAAAAAATCAACACTCAATTATGGGGGGAAAGAGGGACCATAGCTTAGCTTAGCAACGAGTGTGAAACCAAACTGACAAAATCTTAGCCCAGCACAGCATAGCTTAGCTTAGCTTAGCATAGCATTCTGTGTGTATCGGCCTTTATACCTTAGACCACGAAGCCACCGAATTGGGTAAACTTGTGTTGTGTGTAGTAATATTACTAAAGTACCAATAATGGTAACGGGCATTTATTGTGGCAGAGAAGCTCATGATTTCAGTCCCCTTTTCTTTTGTGCAAATCCTTTCCCGTTGAAAACATAAAAGGAACAAAAGGAAATAGAACTCTGGTTTTGGATTCACGGAAAGGACAAAAGCTGTTATGTGAGGGAGGTCGAACTATTCGCAATACTCTTGTAATGGTTGACAGAGCTTTCATTCATTGATTCATTCTCCCATGGATGCTTTGAAATCTGCCTTGTTCTGGGTTTAGCTTTTTCGTATGTCCGTTTTAAATAGAACGTAAAGGTGGCCAAGTGGTCTTATTAGTTAGGATCACATAGCTTTTGGTCACCATTTACAGGGAAGTTGTGTTTGAATCCCAGTGGAGTTGGTTTCCCTTATCATTTTCTCATCGTTTCTACACGATAATATCCTTTAAGTTAAGATCCCTTATCCAAATCACGTTAATTACATCATTAACATTAGTAAGACTTATTATGTTTTTACTAATAATAACCTCCATAGGTGGCCACGAATTCAAGACGTCAATTTCATCTAGTCTAGTTTTCCAGCAATTGGAAGGTCAGGGTTCAAATCCTAACTGGGTTTACTGGGGATAGTTTTACCAGAGTTATCTACTACTACCTTTTTTCCACACGAATTCGGGTGAATTTTATCTGAAGTACAGGCAGCGTGAAAAGTGCAGACGATATTTGAATTCACGACCTGAAAGCACAAGACAGCCGCATTTTTAAATTCTTGCAGGGAAAATCTGAGCGACATCAAGTTTACCGCGATCAAATAATCGAAAATCCTAAAACATACCTCACCGTTTCTTGTAAACTACTTGGACAATCACAGTAGTTTTTTTTCCTTCAGATCTGGTCATAAAAACCTTAATATACATGAGGATATTATTTAAATTCTCATTTTACAATTGGTTTGCTTTGAAAAAAAAATGTTTTCTAATGGAAGAAATATAATGGGGTTTTTACTGGAGACATATGTTCACTCTGTGTAAAAGTTTTTTTCCTAATTGAAATATATGGGTAGTATAAATGTACGAAATGATCATCATGGACTGAATTTTAATTTGATATAAGACTCATTCTTCTAACACCAATATTGTTCACAGTTTGATGTGTTTAGTTATGAGCTCTTCACGCGCGTCCGGTTTTCTATAAACTGAAGAATGTTAGATAGACCAGTACGTCATTCCGTTCGGTCACTGATTGACGATTGTGTTTGAAGGGAGGCTGAACATTATAATAGTGATTTAATTATGAAGAGCTCGTACCTAAACACCTCAAACTGTGAAAAGTATTGATGTTAGAGGAATGAGTCTTATATCAAAATAAGATTAAGTTCATGATGATCATTTCGTACCCTTATACTACACATCTATTTTAATTAGGAACAAACTTTTACTCAGAGGGAAAATATGTCTGTACTAAAAACCTAATTATAGTTCTTTCGTTAGAAAACAATTTTTTCAAAGCAAACTAGTTGGAATATGGAAATTTTAATAATATATTCATGTCGTTTAAGGTTTTTATAACAAATTCTGAAAAAAAAACCTACTGTGACTGTTCAAGTAGTTTACAAGAAACGGTGAGTTATGTTTTAGGATTTTCTAGTATTTGATCGTGGTAAACATGATGCCGCTCAGATTTTCCCTGCAAGAACTTACGATGTCATCACAAATCGCGCCACCAGTACTGGCGCACTAGGCTTTACCTTTCTTATCTTTACTTGATAATACATTTCGGATAACTCGAGTGGGTAGTTCGAAAGTGACGCAAGAAACTTATTAAAAATTAACTCGTTGGTTAAAAACTAAATAAAAGTTTTATTAAAATTTTGGTTTAAGCTTTACGATAGTTTTATACCCCATCGCCATTTTTTCACCTAAAAGCACAATTTATACGCTAGATATTTTTGTCTAAGTCCTGATAGATCAAGTTAATTTAGGATAATTGCGTATATGTAAACATAAAATTGTGTAGTTTCTCGAATAAGTAACTTACAAAACAATACAATTTCTATTTTAAAATATTTAGGTTTAATAAAAGGGAGTGTTTTAGTTTTTTCTATCGCCGCGTCTTATTATCAGTTTAGATGATACATATATTATATGATAATTACTTGAGTAAGGTGAAGATGGCGAGGGAAACATTTTAGAAGAAATCTACCAACATTTGCTTGGAAGGAGAGTTGTAAACAGTTTAATAAAAACCACCCTCAGTAGACCTAAGCAGGAAACAAATCCTAATATCTCCGTCCTCAGCAAGCCATCTTAACATGAGAATGACACCTTATACGGTCTGGCCACTGAATCTGGCTATTTGATAACTTGTAAACTTTGAAGTAATTGGTAACTTATCAACTATTATTTTTATTTAGTAACGTCTAAATGTCCATCCAGGCTATTTGAAATTAACTACACAAATGGGTTAGGAATTGGGAGAGTAGAAAGTTAAAGGAATTGTACCCACTTCATGTGTATGTAAAATAAGAAAACATTTAGGGAAAAACAAATCAATACGCTCAACCAAAATTTGAATCCTGACCTCCTCTTCACTAGGTAGAAAAAATGACACTGACGTTAAGTTTGCGTGCCCACCGATGGGGCCAGTCACTTTTCAAAATGTTCAAAAATTAAATCTTCACTGTATAAAAAAACAGACATTATATTGTAAATATTAAATGTAAGAAGTAAATGAATATTTATTTATTAAAACAGTTTTAGTAAATTAATATTCACATAGAATTTCTTATTAGTATAAATATTTATACATTCAATTATTTGTTTTTCTGTCTATAATTTATCATGAACGTTAAAAGGTTTAACATAACTTTATGGATATAAATTATTGATGTAAATTTTCTAATTTGAGGAAAAATTAGCACTTGGATGCATTTCAATTACGTTGTGAAATTTTGATCATAAGCTTTATCCAAGTTTCCACGTCATTTTAAACATTGAAATTAAGATTAATAAGATATGGTCAATAAATAGGCTATCCAATTTAGTTGCTTAAATAACCTAATATGAGGTTTAAAACGTATTATACTTACTATCACACAAAACGCATAGCAGACTCGGAACAATGGGCACGAAGGTCTTAAGGACACCGTCTACTTGAAGATAAATATATTTACACTGTGGTGTTTATTATGAGAGTAGAAGTTGTACAGCTTCGAAACCCCTAAAAAATTTCTCAGCTATGTTATGGTTGTTGTGAACATGTTAAAAAATTACCCCTTTTTTTAGAATGACACTGCGCGTACAGCATTGTTAGAACTGAGAAAAGTTGTAGATATTCGTGATTTTTCTTTAAACTATAAATCTTGAAATGTAAGGTTTATAAGGCTATCATGTTGCTACCTTTCACCTCCATTTTGGGGAAAACAATAATTTTAAATAACAAGTCACTTATGTAATAACACGGGATTTCTGAACGTCTACAACGCGTCTCAGTGCTCCAGTAGGCGGCCACCTTAAACCAAAGTTATTTTGTCATGAACATGAAAGGTATCCCAACACGAGATAACAAATCCAATTTTTGGAGGGTGTGGAATAGCGAGTTATTGGCACTGAGCACGGCAACTTTCTAATAACACCCTCGTGAGTAAAGCGACTTAATCTTTGAGTACCTTATCACCCACCCATTTCACCATTTTATCCTAAATTAAAACTGCCAGAGTAAGGTTTTCACTAGTGCACCAGAATTCATGCTGGCATATCTTGGTTCGATTCCTGGATGGATGCACCGATAGCGCTCTCTGTATACTTGAATGATTTCCCATATTATTTCTAGACAATTTCTGATGAATTCCTTTAAACGCGGATGTACACAAGATGTCTTACTAGCTGTCCGGGCTATTCACATATTTACAAAATGGGGTTGGGAAGAGAACAGTAGAATTTAGAGAAAATATACCTGCATTTACGTGGAGCTATAACGGTAAACCATTAACTAAAGATCATCTTCAGTTCACTCTTTTGGGATCTGACCCCTGACCTTCCCTTTACTCACTAACTGGACTAGGTGAATATGATATTTAATCCATGTGCTTTATGATTTGGGACAGTCTAATTTCCCTTGTACTTTTAATTTTAGCATATTTAATATAGAATTCTACGTTATACTACATACTAATCAAATAATAGATTTTGTATATTCTATTAAAGAAGTATGATTTTAATAGTTCTTACTTTTTCCCATAAAGAGAAAGTATTGCTATCGTGAAACTCTTTGACCTCAAGATTATGATTCATCTTTGCTCACTATGTGCCATCTAACCCAAAGTTTATTCTACAATTTTGTTTGTCCCATGTCTGACTGTCCCTGGGCCTGAATCTAAAACAGCTTTATTAATTTGGTTAAAAAACTTAAATTTATATTTTATGCGGCTTTACATGTTACTTTTTAAAACATTATTTTGACTCTATCCCTTAAATTAAGGGTAGTTTACAAATGAGTGGTTTTTGAAATTTGAAATTTTTTGAGAAAAGCTTTAATAATATCGTTAAAAATGGACAAATAAAAATATGTATGATTATTGAATTTTTACAAATTGGAAATATTTTAAATATGGCTCTAACTATTTGGCTCAAAATGGGTATTTGGTGTCTTACAATATAACGATGACTGAAGGATCCCCAAGTCAGGTATTCCAGGAACCAACAGTTTTTATTTTTCTGCCGTGAGAGGTGTAACAAATGTGCAACAGTTGGGTAACATCCCAATCGTCTTTACACTATTTTCCAGGGCTAGAATGGGTTGTTTTGTTCAAGTTTGGTCAACATCAGGATGTCGAAAAAAAACTTTTGTAAAAAACTCTCATTATTAATTTTATATTAGAAATCAAATGTGAATGTGTTTTTTTTAAACAATAAATAATAATAAATAATATATTCTATTATATTTTAACCGCTCCTTTATTAAAACAAAATTGAACCGTTTGCCAATTGTATTTCTCTATTAAAATGTTATTTAAGGTTAATTTATAAATATATAAATATAATTTGAGTGATTAGTTGGTCTCTTATTATATAGATCTTAGAACAAATGTTTTTGACCTTAATATGCAAATAAATACTCTACTTTTAGAAAGCTTTTCTAAACACTGTGGCCACATGAAAACGTTACTCTTAACTCTTGGTGCCTGCGTGGTTGAATATAGAGCAACCATAAACCCACTCTATTGGCCACAGTATTCACTACAGTAACCAAACCTGGCTGTTTATTTATGTATTTTGAGGAAACAAAAAATAATTCATGTGAATAATTTTTTATTGCAGGATTATTAAGGACTTATTACTCACAGTTATTCCAATAATATGCTATCAAAAGTACCTTTTTTAATTTTTCTAGAAAATAAATTAGTTTTTAGTAATGAAAGTTGAATTTATCGTTTTATCATGAGATTTCACACTGTTTGTAATATTTATGTGAAAACTAGACGTTGATAGCTGCCACCGTTTCGGAGATATATTGAATTACAAAAATATATAATATGGCGGCCTCTTTTCAAGATGGCGCTATCAGCATGCTGATAGCGATTATCTCCTTGACTGAAATTGGTCCAGAGGGTATTATGAATAACCTTGCGAAGTATTTTGCTGCAGCCAAAAAGTGTAATCATTCTTCAAATTCAGCGACTTAACCGCTGGACTCTAACAGAAATAATGTCATTTCCCAACTTTCCACTTCACTCAGGGATTGGGGTGACCAACTTGAGTACCCTGCTTATATTCCTAGGTAAGTATACTTAGTAGGGGGGACAAATGTATTTTCATGAAACATTTACTACAAAATCTTAAAAGATGAATAATTTGAATTAACTGTAAATTGGGTATCTGCAAACTAGCCCAAATTTTACTTTGTTCACAGAGTCTCATACAGACTTTCCGCATATTTACACTAATTTCTTAGAGATTAAGGAGGTAGAATTTAAAGGAATATTAACATACTTTTTCTGTGGAGAGCGTGGGAAACTATTTAAGAAACCCCAACTCAGTATTCTCAGTCGAGATACAAACTTAGAGCTCTGCATCACTGGAAAACTAAAAAAGATTGGAACGATGCCTAGATCCACGTGCCGACTGGTAAGAATGGTCCTAGCCTAATCATAGAAAACATATAGCTGCCAGACTCCAGAATGTTAGTTTTATCACTAAAAAATGGGGTGATCCAATAAAATTGTGTAATGGTAAGTTTCATGACACGTCAGAAATCGAACTCCCAATCCTCTGGTCAAAAGGCAGAAGTAGATTGGGCTAAATATTTTGAACTTCAGCTTATTCTCATAAGGGACAAAATAAAAAATTCTAATATGAAATTATTATTATTATTATTATTATTATTGATTTTTCTTGCGAGAGGGTGGTAAACTATGTGAGAGAGAAAGGGGAAGGCTGTGGGTAAGGATAAATGGGAGATAAATGGAGGGGGAGATAAGTGAAGGGTGAAGATAAATTGAGGGGGGGGGGATTAAGTTACATCCTTCACATGAGGCTCGAAGCCAGCTCTACCGGTTTCCAGTCAATACAGCGATTTTAAACCAAGCTAAGTAATTTATTAAGTACTGTAATTATTTAAAATTGATATTGAAAGGTATTTTTCAGAAAATAATTGGATGTATAGCATTTTGAAATTCAGAAATGGTTACAAGTGATGTAGCGGAGAAGAGTAATCTTTTGCCCCCGGGTAGTAATATTACAAAATAGTTTGGGTCGAAGCTGGGCGTGACCACGCTATCTCAAAACGGGGTTTAAGGAAGGGTGACCTCTCCTAATTACTCCGTAGATTGAAATACCCAGAATTCCACTCAGTGACTCCATGTTGGGGTGATTAAACTTCCTTCATTTGATTGGGGATGGAGGGACTGATGTGTTTGTGATTTGACAAACTCCAGATCAACTTTGCCCGGAACCTTTTTACGATTTTATTGCTGCTTTTAGATACCTTTTTCACTCCTGAGCTGTAAACACGTGGGACTTTATTATTATAGCAGATTTGAAACCACTTGATTCCTGACTGATAGATTTCCATTTTAATTATGTATGCTCCAAGTCTTACTACACATTCTGACTAATCACATATTTACGCAAAAAGGGTAGAAATTAATTATGTATAATTTAAAGGAATTGTATCAGCATTTGAGTGGCGGGAGGATGGTAAACCATTTAAGAATTAACAAACTTAGTACATCCAAACAGACCCATAGCGGTGGTCCCACAAACTAGACTTTTTCAAGTTCATATAGCGAGGTTTTTCGCTGACGAGATGATTGGGGTTCGATTCCAGGTGGAGTGGACCGAAGGTGAATTTTTCTAAACAGCTTGCCACACTCTTTACAAGCACATGCGGATACATTTACTTTAAATTATAGATTGCGCATCTGTGCATAGCCTCGACAGTTTGGGAGAAGAGGATCAAAATAAAACATGCATTTGACTGAGATTCTATCTTTGACCTCTCCATAACCGGCGTATACGATAATATGAAACGATAATATGATATTTAAACTACCAGCTGCAATATTTTTCAAGCAACTATAATCATCTTAAAGTATTTTTGAAAAAAAATTAACTATTATATATTATTAAGTAAATATTTAAGCTTTTAAATTTATTTTTTCACATTTTTAATGACATTATTGCATGTATATTAATTCACGGATTTTTATGGCCCTACATATGAGTAAATTTTAAAATCAACATTCACGGTGAAGAAAGGTTCTAAAATGCCTGGATATTGACATTATTTCTATCGATTTATAAAAAGTTTGACTCCCCTCAACCCTCAATGCACCCAGTCAAGATTGAAATAGATTGCATTATAGAAATGTAGAGGTCGAGGTTGGAGTCTTGACTGAGTGCAATGAGGTTTTTTTACACTGTCTTTTATCCACTTTGTCCGTGAAGTGCATGTAGGCCTACACATATTTAGAATGATGACTCTCTCTTCTGTACCCAATTAGTATAAATATGACGGGTAGTAAGATGTGAGCAGTGACAACCTTGGCCGGTAGCAAGATTTGAAGCAATGTTTGCCTTTATGGATATGAAGACGTGAAGCAATGAGAGCCTGGCTGGATAGTAAGATGTGAATCAATGATAGTCCAGATGGATAGTAAGATGTGAAGCAATGATTGTCCAGACGGATAGTAAGATGTGAAGCAATGATACTCCAGATGGATAGTAAGATGTGAAGCAATGATAGTCCAGATGGATAGTAAGATGTGAAGCAATGATAGTCCAGATGGATAGTAAGATGTGAAGCAATGCATTGGCTCAAGTATGTTTGGTTGTTTAATAATTGTCTCTTTACGAATTCATAACTGTTTAACAGTAATGCACAAGACTTATTTTATAACTCTAAGTCTTAAGTGATTTTCATGCTTCTTTAATCTCGTTTGCAGTATCCATGAGTATGGTGCCATAGTACCGAAACATGTCGGAATGAAGTAATCCAGCATCTTTCCCGTGCTGGATAGCATAAAGTAGTAATGGGCCAAGGAAACAGATAAGACTTAGATTATTCCACATCACTTAATTACTTAATTATTTGGTTTGGCAGATGTTGTAACAACATTTTAACATGCAAGCCCCCTCCCCATTATCATCACTCATAAGTAAAAAGTCGGGGAATGTATCAAGAGAGTTTTATTTTTATCCAGGTAATGAACCAATACATCTCTATGACAGAGTAAGACAAATAAACCGTTAGGCACCAAAATCGTAAACAACAACTTGAAAAAGAACAATTGTATGATTGGCAAAATGGGCTTTAAGAACTATAGTATGCCACTAATGCTCAAGCTGCACGTAACCAACATCTGAAATATGTGAGACGCCTTCTCATGCACTTAAATAGCAACTCAAAATATATGATGCCATCTACAGCTAAATTGACCTTCATAAAAATGTCTACTACCCCGTCATAATAATAATTGATAGTCAAAACAAAGATCCAGTTAGTAATAATAAATCAGATAAATATGAGATAAATATCAAGTTGTCATTACCGATGCTTCCCAAATAGTCAGAACAATAAAAATGAGGTTACCATATAACATATAGCTACCTAATCGTAATCGGACATAATTTAAATAAACAACAAGTGCTCTAATTTTGGATCTTATGTCTCAAATAGCTGTACAAATATTAAATATTTAAGTCCGCATAAGAATATAAACATGCCAACGCACGGCCCCACATTTAACTGACATACCATAAACTTCTAATATTTGAAACAATAATAAACTATCTTCAAATAAATAAAAGTGATTATAATCTCTCAAATAGTTAAAACTGACAGAACTAAAGTACGACACTATTAGATTTATAACTGACCCGAGATGGCGGTACACAAACATATAAATCCGTCCGTAAGATGGATAAAATAGATTTTAAGTTAAATATTACAAGAACCAAACGTCCTTCAAAACGATCACAATATAAAGACCGACATACTGTTTGGTAAAACCATTCAAAGATATCAAACTTATCCATGGCCTAAAGAGCAAGTTTACAGAAACCATGTTGAGTAAATAATTAATGAAATTAAATGTTACGAATCCATTAAGATAATTTTGAAAAGATAAAACATTATACCCAGAGGGATTTTTGAATATTCAGACACTAACAATCCTACGACCAGGTCACTCAACTTGTGATCAGAGTGCAATGTGTCTGCATTACAGAACCCTGCCATTAAATACCCAACGAATAGGTCATGTGCTCTCTAGGCACGGGAATCAGAGGAGGAAGAGAGGGGTAAGGGCTTGTATGTTTCCAGAACATGCTCAAACCCTCCACGCGCTTTCAAATTCGTGCCAAATAACAATTCTTTGAGTTTCTGAACACTGCCGACGGAGCGCATTCAGTTCACGAATATCGCTTATCTTATTTTCTTGGGAGCAGCACAGCTTTTGTGGTGGAGAGTGAACCTCAGCCCTTGAGTTAGTCCAATATTGACAGTGCCGTGGTGTGTTAGTGAAGTCATGGGCTCTCCGAGATGGGTCAACTGGGGCTGGAATGGTTAGCCAAACAACCTTTTAGCTTTTATGTATTGTAGCAGGGCTACAAACGTGTCAACATATATTTTATACTTGTCATCAACTCATGTATGGTCTAGTTGATGATTCATTATTAATTGTATATAAATACTCATATCTGACAATATGTTTTTTCACCAGAAGTAAATTCTAATTATACATTTTGACTTGTAATTTCACTTATTATTCTAACAATTTAGCAACTGTTTACTCTATAAATTTAATTTTTTATATATACTTTTAGAGCAATCTATCTAAGTCTTAACTTTTAATTAAAATAACTACACTTACTTTCAACTATTTTTAAAATGTTTTCAAAAATGTAAATGATAACCTTGATGGATATTAAGACGTGAAGCAATGATAGCCTGGCTGGATAGTAAGATGTGAAGCAATGATAGCCTGGCTGGATAGTGAAACCTTTTTGGAAACTCTTGAAACCTTTTTGGTCTTCGTTGAAACTTCTCTGATATAGCTTCTACCAAACCTCCAGTAAACCTCGTTCTTAACTTCCACTGTAAATTCATTTCTTAGCTCAATCAAAGTTTGGTTGAAGTTGTTATTTAACGGTGAATGTAACTTGATACATATTAAAAAAACATATATTTTTTATTCGTTGTATTTATTTTAATGTAAATGCTTTAAATAGTTTAGTAACACTTGAAGTCTGACTTGCGCAAAAGTCAATAACAGTATATGGTGAATTTCAGCACAGCTGTTTAAAGCTCAGTCGTACATAAATGAATGCTAGCGGATCGTTGATCCGAGCTGAACTGACTTAACTGAGTTAACTGACTGCCTTGGTTGAACTCTACTAAGTGAGCTGTCCTAACAGGTTTTAACTCACGTCCCACCCGCGTGAAAGGCAGAGGCCAGCACTGCGTTACCTGCCCTCTATCGTCACACACGGCGGGCTCACAGTTCAACAGCGTGGGTGATACGTAGAGTGTGACGTCACACTATACAATAGTAAGATGTGAAGCAATGATATCCCAGATAGATAGTAATACGGGAAGCAATGATAGTTCGGATGGATAGTAAGATGTGAAGACATGATATCCAGGATGGATAGTAATACGTAAAAAATGATAGCCAGATTTTATATTAAGACGTGAAGCAATGATAGCCACTATGGACATTAAGACATGATCCATTGACAGATTGGAAAACGTCAATCGTGCAATTGACCCAGGCAAGCTATCTCCTGTCACAGCCTTTGTCATGTCTGGCCGACTTGTATTGTTTGAACTAGAGATGTACGACATCTCTCACCGTACGAGGTAGACAAATAAAATGAAACATAAAAGAACAGAAGTGCTCGGAATGAATGAATGAATGAATTTTTTTTTTATTAAAGTAATAAAAAAAATCCTCAGAAAACATGACAAAGAAACATTACCACCATCACTCAGATGAATTAATGAACATTGTCGTCGATGAAACGTAGCCAGGCACAAGGTACACTCTGTTTCTAACAAATACAAAACCTGCGAACACTTAAAATGTTAGGCATTTGTTTATAATTCCTCATAATAAATGAGCTTGGTGACATACTAACCTACTCTTGTACCTAATAGTGATGGTATTTGTGTCTGTACTTAGCATCTTACTATCTGATTGGTCTACCTGCACAGTTACACTGGTCAAGGAAAGTATAACTAAGAGTAAATTCACCTGTATTTGTGTGCAGAGTGTGTCTTGAAAGCCTCTTAGAGGAAATAACGTCAGTACACCCAAACAGGATTCGAACCCACATTTCTCTTGATCGGAAAACAAGATTAGACGAAACTGTCACCTTAGTACACATGTCTACCTGCCCATGTTCTTACTGGTGTTCCATATTTAGACCATCATAAATGTATTGCAGACAAATCCACCCCTGCACTTACTAGTGATTTTAATTATTGAATAAAACGTGAATGATTATCAGGATTTCTTATACAATATTCCTGTTTCTACCAATGATGTTAATAATTCAAGAAAGCATTAAAGTTTTTTTAAGATCCTGACTAAAAGTATTTTTTAGAAAATACAGACACATTTTTTGGGGATAGCATTTTACTACATTATTAGTGCCACTATTCAGTATTGATATTAACTATCAAAATCGACGGATAAAATATAATAAATTGGTGAATGAATGTATTAAAGGGGTTTTAGTAAATGTGTAATTATTTAGGACTCTTGTATATTTATATCAGAATCGTAAAATAGCACTTTCCTGCACCTAGTAATAATACAAATTATTCCATAACACAACAATGCCTCGTATGGAAAACCTTTATATATAAATATGTGGGGGAAACTGCATCAAGCTCGTTTTATTCCAAAAACTTTTTGTAAGTATGTCCACTGTCTATATTGTATAAGAAAAGACTGTTCATTACATCAAGTAGTAAATATATTAGTTCGGTTAAAATAAATGAACTTCATAACTGCTTAGATGTTTTATTTGAGGGGTCCTTCATGAGAAGTATTGAAACAATTAGAATTTTTTTTTTACTTTCCAAAATTAAAATTTCGTTTGAATAGTTTATATATATAAGAAAGGATGCACAATCTTTTTTGATAAATTCTATGGTCTTTTGAAAACAGGATAAGTGAATTTGCCAAATTTAAACAAATAGAGGACCTCCCCCCTCAAGAGTTACAGGTAAGATTTAAGGTATGAAGGGGTCAATTGTTATATAAAATATAAAGTAAATTAAACATCACTGAATAGTTAAAAACTGGAGAAAAATACTCGTACCATTTCTACTACTTGTACAAATAATAAAGTTTTAGTCTTTATGTATGTTGCCTAAGATTTCTGGACTCGCTTAACTGATTACGATATTTTTTTAATGTTTCTATATATGTATGTATGTATGTATGTATGTAATGTATGTAATGTATGTATGGATGTATTTATGTATGTATGTATGTATGTATTTATTTATGTATGTATGTATATATGTATATATGTAGGTGAAAGTAGCCTAAATAGCACAACTTTTTAAAAATAAAGCCAAATGACTCATAAGTTAACTAAAACGAATATCACAAAATGAGTGTGGCTGTTTTGGCTAACGAACTTAATTTTTTCACAATTTTATCTTAACCTAAACTATTTATTTTGGGCTTATTTTTAAATATATGCAACTTGTGCCATTTAGGCAACCAGTCTCCTTACTCACACCAAGGGTTGCTAAAATCACACTTCCACTTAAAATATATATGTTTGAAAATTAAATATAAGTATTTTACTTTAATGGCTTAATAATTATGTATTTCACGAAAAATACATAACAAAAAATTATACATCATATCAAAAATTCAAATTCTATTAAAAATTAAAAAATATAAACTATATCCACAATAAATGAATCTAGTTTTATTAAATAAAATGTAAAATCAGAATGATTTCTCCCTATGCATAAAGATTAAATTAGTTTTACCTACTGTCAAATTTTATAAAACATTTACAAGTTAACCTTTTATTAATAAAACAACACTGAATGTTGAAATAGTAAAACTCATAGGTTTAGTATACTAGAAATTTAAAAAATATTTATGTAAATAAAAAGCAAAATTGAACCAATTATTTAAGTGTAAAAAATAAAAATCTGTAGGTTGAAAAAACCCTGACATTAATTTTTAGGCTTGCAATTCTATGCAACAGTTACATTTAAAACTATTAATTTTTTTCGAAACACCAGAACACGTTTCATGAGTCCATTTATTTTGCATAATAATTGACTTTTCACCATATCCTCCCCTATGCCTTCTTCACATATGAAACAATACCAATCTTCAGCAACAAATTCATTCAGAGCATTTTCGGTAAATTTTAATTTCTTTTCAGCTGATGCTGAGTGATTATTATTTTCTCGGTGTTTTGATATCTTCTTTGACTTTGTGACAAATGTCCAAGTTTATCAGCAACTGTTTTATATTTTCTCAGTTTATTGGCTATTTGAAGATATTTTCTCTCTTTAATTTGCTGGAGCTTATTTTCATATAGGCTCAAAGTCAAAAGCTCAGCTCTTTGGGCAATTTTTATCTGTCTTTTCCCTAGTTTGGCTGTTGGTCGTGGCAAAGGTCTTATATAATGGATTGTTACACGAATACTTTTGGAAGGTTTAGCATTTAGTAATCTCGTAGCTTCATTCTTCTCTGGGACATCGCGAGCTCCTCTTTTTGGAACTCTTGCTAATCATAAGGAGGGAAAGTTTATGGAGTTTCTTTAAGTTCATTTATGTAATTGGCTGGTGATTGGATGTTGGCTGGAACAAAGTCGGCATCTGAAAATACAGTTCTGTTCACAGGCCAGATTCCAGTGGCTTAGAAACCACTCATTGCATTACTAACGGTGGCTGCTCTGCTGTATGCCTCGGAAAGCAAAGCAGAAACTTGGGACTGAATGATAGGTGGCTAATGAGTTCGCAGCCACTTGGAAATGACTTCGTCGTAATATGTTTTAAAGGGCTTGAATATTGCCATATCGAGATATTGCAGACGATGTGTTGTGTGCCCAGGGAGTTGGAGAAGTAAAACCCCCATATAATCTTGAAAGTTGAATAGCCTCAAAATTAATGAGTTTGTAATATGTCAATCAAGAACAAGCAATACCTTCTTATCTTCAGAATTCTTGACGTAATCAATAAAATACTTCAACCATTTTATGAAGATTTCCGTGCCAATACAGCTTGTCTATGAAATTTCCACAATACTTCCTGGTGGTTCACCAAATTTTGATGATGGGTGCATTTTTAGCCTCTTAAATATAATCATCGGAGGCACTAAGTTTCCACTGCCACTTGTTCAACAGATTATTGTAGTATTCATCCCCCTCTCCCCACTGGAAACAGCACCCATTTGATGTTTTCCTTAAGGTGCTACTACCTTAGGCAATTTCTTTTGTATAGTAGAGAAGCAGGATTACTCAACATTAAAAATGTTCAAGGTGTTCAGTCCATTTTCATAGACAATATTTGTCAACACATCAAAAAATTGAAATCATTTTCTTCATTAAAACCCTTAGCCCTAGCAGTAGACACATTTTCAGGTTGTCCCAAACTGAAAGTAGGATTTCACTTCATAAAGGCATAATACCATTTTTTTACCCCTCGATCTTCTTTTCTTTTTTGAAAGTATTGGATAGATGAGTATTATAAATAAGTACTTGAAAAGCTAGCTTCCTAACCTCAATTATTGTAAGGCCAAACATGCTCTCTTCAAACTTTAAAATTACACCTACTAGTTCCTTTTCAGCTTCTGAAGGTAACGCTGTTCGTCTACCATTCACAGCCTTGCTGATACCACGATTAATATTTCCATGAAAATGTCTCAAAAAATTTTTTTTTGGTATCTCATACTTCCTGCAACTTTCATTTAGTTTATTATTCCCTTTTTTAAATTTCATCAGAGCACGGGACATATCTTCTGCACTCCACTTTCCAACCATTCTTTTAGACATTGCAAGAAGATTCTATAACAAAATAAAATAAAACCCTGTTCAAGTTGCATAAATCGTATCGGTGCTATTTAAGTAACCTGGTAGTGGTATGATTTCTGAAACCACACCATTTTATGAACTATCACATCCCCAAACTACATGCTTGGACTAAACAAATATTTAACTGCATTAAATGACTCTTAAAAGTATGCCAAACAATACTAATAAAATCAATTGATATATTATTGTCTCGCCTGATGCTAGGTCCTTAAAAAATGATTGAAATATTACATCAAATGACCGTATTTTCTTTAAATAATTACAAACCACAAACGAAAACATGGAAAGTATCCAAACTACTAAAGCAGCATGGGAGTGCTGCGTAAATCAATCTCAATTCACTAGGTCGAGCAAGAATGCATTCGATTCATTTTTAAAGACAGTGGTGCGATCTAGGATCCGGTGCAATATTGGCAACTTTACTCTATGTATGCATGTATGTATTAATGTATCTATATTTTTACAGGGAAAATATTGTAATGGAGGAAGGGGGCGGGCGGTGTGCGACCAGATGGTCCACGGGCCGTTTACACGTCACCGTGTGTACTGAGAGTTATTTTTTGGATTTTGGGGCACGTTGCAGATTAAACACGAATTAGAATAGGTTTACACAGTACATATTTTTTTCTCTCTGACCACACCTTAGTTAATTAACATCTCGCCGTCGTAACAACACATCATGTTTTTCACAACGAATCAAGTAAGTTTGTCTGTTTAGTAATTTTCTCTTTGCGTATTCATAAGTGTTTAACAGTAATTCACAAGGTTTTATTTAAAATCTAAATTATAATTTTTCTTCATGCTTCTTTAATTTCGTTTGCAGTATCCATGAGTATGGTACCACAGTACCGAAACATGTCGGAATGAAGTAATCCATCATATCTCCAGTGCTGGATATCATAAAGGAGTAATGGGACAAGGAAACAGATAGGACTTAGATTCTTCCACATCACTTACTTACTTCATTAAATTGGTTTGGAAGATGTTAACCTTAAAATTTTACCCTTTTATTTCACAACATATATGAACTTAAAACATTGTTTTGTACCATGCTATATTGTATATCTTTAAGTTTTTGTAACAACATTTTGAACGTGTAAACATATATTTTTTACTTTTCATCAACTCGTGTATAATCTAGTTGATAATGTATTATTAATTGTATATAAATATTCATATCTGACAATATGTTTTTCACCGAAAGTAAATTCTAATTATACATTTTGACTTGTAAGTTCACTTAATACATCTACAAATTTAGCTACTGTTTAATCTATTAATTTAATATTTTATATACATTTCTAGAGCAATCTGACTAAGTATTAACATTTTAACTATAACCACTCCCAACTTTCAACCATTTTTTATAATGTTTTCTACAATGTTATAAAATAGGCACTGATCACTCAAACTTTTGATTATTTAAATTGAAACAACGCATACACTGGTAAGATACAATTAGATTAACTTCAAATAAACATGACATTGAATTATATAATATGAGTAACATTTAAGTCTGTAAGTTAATAAGAGAATGAGGAAAGAAATAATAGAATTAAATTATACAAACAAATGAACACCTATAAAACCAATAATAAATATTAAAATATTTAAAACAGTCACAAAAAAAGTTCATTATTAACACAATTCACAACAATAAATAATGTCTACGTCCCCCATAGAGTCCACATAATTCACTACCTGTCCACTCATTACACATTGTGTTGACCCTTGCTACGCAAACGCTGGATTCGCTGATCCTCTCCCGGGTACGTCGACCCACTCACTGGACACGCTGGTCCACTCCAAGACTCACTGGCTTGGAACTAATAACTGCGAACCCTCTGGCTAGCACCGACCAAGTAAATATAGGGTAACAGCCGGAGTCTAGAAATATCCATTTCAATAATACACTCCTTGGTTCGAAGAAAGTGAACCCAGACTCTTCTACACGCGTAACTTCTCTTCAAAGAAAGCCCCCCTCCACCATACTATAACCTCCTTGGCAGTTAGATTTGCCTAGCTACCTGTTAGACAAGGTTGCAGTAGAGAAGAGGGGGGACAATAACAATAGCAGGTTTAGTGGTCCACACAGACGAGCACTAATCTTGTTTTAATATTATTTAGGCTACTGGTCAACCAAATTAAATCAAATAAATTGATGTTTTTCAAAGATTTTGTCTTAAAACTTGTTACCAATAATGAATTATCATATTTAATGTAGATTTTTTTTTGTATTACCTGATTCCTCTAAAAAACATTAGAAATGTAAAAATCTTAGACAAGTACAACAGCAATATATACCGTCCCAAACAACACTAACTACAAATTTTGACTTAACAGACATCTCTGTACGAAAAAAAAAATCTTACATTATAAAAGAAAATTACAGCTGAGCTCACATAATCTTATGTGTTAAGACTTAGATATTGTTATTTAATGAATTGAGAAGATATTATTTCAAATTAAGAATGTGTAAATGATGATACTGATAAAAGATTCATATACAAAAGAAAGACCCTAAATAAGTTATTTATACTCTTTGAATATCAATTAACATTTAATTTTTTTTTATAATTTTAAAATATTTCATTGACCTAATCATTAGAGAATTTATAAAAGTCAAATGGTCAAACAATCATTCATGACATATTAAAAATTCCAATACAAGTTTAGTTTAATACAAGAATGAAAAACATAAAACTTATCTAAAACAGAAAGTTAAAATAAGGTTAACATCTCCAGTCAAAAGTTTTGATAACAATATATATTCATTTTTAAGAATTCCCATAATAAACTTGTCTACAAAATCTTGGGTTTGACATCATATTTGATCTTCTTTCTGGGAGTAGCTGGCCATATCTACTAGAGCAGGCCATAGATGCTTCAATTAGTACATCAGACTTATTTCTTAAGGTTTCACATGCGAGGTTAACAGTACGTGCTCGTCAGCTAACAGCTTGTACACTCTACAAACAGCGTCAGGATGCCTACCTTTCTTTAATACTGTAATACATAATCTGACTCAAGGGTTTTAGGTTTTGAAAACTGGTGCAAGCAAAGAACTGAAAAAAGCTCAATTTTTGCACTTTGGAAACTTGTAATAGAGACGGAACTTGATATTTTAACTTGGTACAAAGCAATTCGTAAAGGAAACTTCCCCTGTGTAATCTGTGGTGGCTTGTCCACGCACTAGACCACCACAGCTATGCACGAGTTGTTGTTAGTGTGCATTTTAGGGACATGATGTATTTACAAGTACTGGGTACTACTTATAACGGAGGTAGTCAAATGGGGGAATACTAGTCCACAGGGCCACACCAAATCACCTGTAAGTAACCGATGCAAGCATCAGTATCTCTGGCAAAGGAGTGTGTGTTTTATGAATAGTGTCAACTACGAGTGATATTTATTGCCAAAATGAGTGTCAGTACTACTTCGTCAGACAAGGATTTATATATGCTTATTCTTATTGCCATTATGGAAGAAGAGGAGAAACCAAAACGAACATTTTGGGTTCATGACGCGACTACTTATCTACCGAGCGACAACGTTGAGGAATTTCACCCGATAATTAATACCCATAAGTGTCCGAAGAGAGAAGAAGGTGACACATTATGGCTCGTTGCGTCTCCTTCCCCTGCACATTTGCGCTAGCCGAGGAGAGGCGGCGGGAAGAAACGTCCCTGGTTGTTCACAAGACTTCTCCTGTTACGGCTCCTCGCCTCTTCTCTGCGCGCGTCGCTCCTGAATGCAGGCTTCTGTTTCATTGCATGCAAGTGTTTCTGGTGAAAGACATTTTCTTCATCATGCCTTGTTTTCCTCGACTCAGTGTGCGTGTACCTTTACGCTTCCTTCACGTGAATTAGGGTACATTTAATCTAAAATTCTCTTCCACACATTGTTAAAGTGCGAAAAGACCGGTCAATTAGTAAGATGGGCTCAAAAATAATACATATTTAAAATAATCGCTTATTTAGCGTTCTGATATCCTTCCTGACTACTCGCATTTTACACAAATGAGAATGGAATTAGGGCGGTAGAATATGGAGAATGTGTATTCACATTTGCGAAAATTTGAAAATTTGGTTACAGTTCTTTTAAACTGTTTAAATGTGCATATAATCATGTAATTAAATACGAAGAGAAGGAAGTTTTGTTTGGTAAAAAAAGAAATTATCTACTCTTGCTTAGAGTAAAAATGGGGCTGTTGTCATCGTCTTTCTTTGTATCACTACATATGTGCACTGTCTAACAACATGGACAGACTATCCTCATTTAATAATGTGAGTGGGGTAGATATGAGGAAGGGGCATTTAGAGGGCATATATCCAGATTAATGTAGAGGGAGAGTAGAAAACCATTTAATTAAAAATACTAGGTACACACGGGTAGTATTCACACTCCGGACACCCGTCACGGGTAAACTATAATATACGAGATTGAGGTTTAGTCCACGTTTCCACCTAACCTATTGCACTATATTACACACATAACTGTTTTGAGATGGTTTAACATGATTTTATAGTTCTTTAATTAACATACATATATTTTAGCATCACGTATTACTACCCATTCGGATTATACGATTATTTGCTAACTACCACAATGGGTTTAAAGATGAGGAAGTTTATACTTATAGAAAGTGCACTCTTATTTGCGTGGAAGGAAAGTGGAAAGCCATTTCGGAAAGCCAACCTCTTTACACACAACCGAGATTTGAACCTTGATATCTCCATCATCGGCAGTCTAGTCTACTGTGAGAGTAGCGGCTTAGACCACACGGCCACCGAAGGGGGTATGTTTGTTTATTGAGCCTAATATATATACGAGTATAAACGTATATTTATTTTATATATAATTTCTATTTAAAACAGTCCCAAAACACACATCGGTGTCCAACGGTTTTCCTTAAGTGTTACACTACTGATAGACTAACAAACTCACTATTATTCTCACTTTCTTTCTATCAATATATCCTATATATAATTTAATAAGCGCATTTCCGGTGGTAAATTACAAGAGAACAGTTTAACCATTACAAGCAAACATTTATTTTAAAGTATATAAGTCCAAGATGTCAGCAAAAATAGTATCAGTTTAATACTAAAACCCCATCTTTCCGAGATAATTTTCCATATTTTCCCTATGCATGGTGACTCATCTGTAATCATTCTTTGTTTACATTAACATGTGGCGTCGCCCTTACTCTTCCTAGAAGACTAAGGCTGGCGCACAATAAGAAAACTAAACTAAAAATAACAAGGTAGC
>CABFOV010001029.1:0-14618 GCA_902141375.1 Timema poppense
CAGACACCTTAGCTCAGCTGGTAGCGGGTCTACCTACTGAGCTAAGGGTCCTGGGTTTTATTCTCGGTGTGGCCGAAAATTTATCATAATGAAACCCTGGGTTTACCCTTTCCTCTTGATAAATTATGGCTGGGGACTGGATGCTGTGCCCACCCTAGCCGTAAGGTAAATTATAAGGCGTATAAAGCCATGACAGGCCTAGCTAGCCAGTAAAGGAAAAATATAACTTGGAAAAAAAATTGACCATGCCCATAGGCTGGAAACACTAATGGATGTAAAATAAATTTTAATTATTTTTTCAATCTAAATATGACTATTAAATTAAAACTTAATTTTTTTTAAAATGTACAAAATTATATTTGGCTGAAGAAAAGGATTAAACTTTAAATGGCCCTTTTACCTTACTTTTGAGGTTAGAATAAAGTTGCCGTATTAATAAATAATAATGCATTGCAGATCATGATTAGAAAGCATCTCTATCAATGAATAAAGACATAAAATCATACTATAGTAATAAGACATCTAAATAAAACTATGAACATTAGGAAAGCTAAAGGAAAAAGGATGTATTTGATTACTTTTAAAGTGAATTCATTTCCAGGCTTAATTGTTTTTCCCCCCCTTTCAAAGTGATATATTTTAGTTTGAGGGCGGCTTATTTTTGGGTCAATATGATAAACATGTAATTTATGTCAGGTTTTGGTCAGTTGAAAAATAATTTGTAACTCACACAACACCAAAAAATAACAAATTGAACATAAATTTACATTTAGCCTTAAATATTTATTGACAAAACTTTCTAGTTGTCAAAGACAAAAAAAAAATCAGGTCAAGTCGAAGCTGACAAATATTTGAAGCAAAGTTGAAGTTTTTCACAGCCTTACAAATATTACAAACTAATTTTCTAAATAATCCTATTTGCCTGAAAATGGTTCATTTTTAAGGTGATTGGAGATTAAATTTACATTTAAATTAGATGGTATGTGTGTTTTAACACTTGTATAACTCCTCGTTCTTATTAACCCATGTAAGAGTTTGCGTGTACTATAGTTTATTCTTGATCACTCTAGAACTTAGTATAAACGGGTAATGATCTAGAAACTGTCTAATAGTTTAATAAATGTATTAAGTAGTTGTGTTTCTGAAGTCATTGATTAAAGTGTATTTCACTCTGCAGCCTAGGAGGAATTAAGCAGTAGAGGAGAGCAATAAAGCATTCACAAGTAGTTATAAGAATAGGAATGAGGATGATGATGATGATTGTTATTATTATTTGCACAAGGTCTTACTATCTGTTCGGGTTATACACATTTAGGAATGAGGAAATAGAGGAAGAATGTAAGGAGAAGAATAAAAGATTGAAGTGTGTTGTACAAGAAGCCAGGGAGGAATGGATGCAAAATTGGATGGAAATGTTGGAACGGGATATGGAAGGAAGTAAGGTGTTATATACCCAGGTAAGAAACCGGAGGAGAGAGAAAAGACAAACGTTAGAATGATAAATGAAGAATGTTAAAGACAAGAGAGGATGAAAAGGAACTATGGATGAGATATTTCGAGAAAATGTTCAACCCAGAATAGGAGAAGAATGATAGTGAAACAGAAGAGCAGCATGAAATAGCAGAATAGGAAGAAACAAGTCCAACATGGAAAGAGGCGGAGGGTGCATAATAGAAGATGAATGAAACAAGGGAAAGCACCAGGTGTGGACGAACTTACTGTGGAAATGATAAGAGCAGAAGGTGAAGTAGACATACATTGATTACACAGGATGCTTATAGTGGTTTGGAAGGAGAACAAGGTACCAGAAGACAGGAAAAAGGGAGTTATAATACCCATTTTCAAGAAAGGAGATAGGAAGAAGTGTACAAATTATAAGGGGATAACGATGATGTGCTACTTTTAAAATATATATAAGAAAATACTTGAAAACAGAATAAGAAATAAAATGAAAGGAAGGTGGAGAGATTAACTCGGATTTAAGAAACGGATGTATACAAAAGATTTTTCCATAAGACAGCTGATGGAAAGAAGGTACAAATATGGGAAAGACTTGGTAATGGTATTTATGGATGTGGAGAAGACATATGATAGCATGGATAGAAATAAAGTTTGGAAAGCAGTGGAGGAGGCCCAACTGGAAAGAGGAGTTGTAATGAGAGTGAAAAGCATGTATGAGGATAACAGGAGTTGTGCTAAGACTGAGGGTGGAAGGACAAAGTGGTTCCAAATGAAAAATGGAGCGGAGCAGGAGAGTGCCCTTTCACTATTACTATTTGTAATGGTAATGGTCATGAACAAAGTTGTAGGAAAACTCGGGAGGAAGGAATGAAAGCCATAATGTTTGCTGATGACTTTATTGTATGGGGAGAAGTATTAGTACTGGAACAACTACAAAAATGTAATGAGGAAGTGAAATAGCTATGGTAATGAAATTTAGCATGATAAATTGTGAATTGGTGGTAATGACAAGGAAGAGGATAAACTTAATAAAGCTATAAGGTTGTGTTCAGTCTCTGAACAGTATATTTTTAATATTGTAAAATAGCTTTTGTTTAATTATATTATATATATATAATGTTTTCATGGTGGCTACAGACAGGGAAAACAGGGAAAACCTGGAAAATTAAAGGAATTTTTGGATGACAGGGAAAACAGGGAAATGTCAGGGAATTTAACTAAAAATAAGGAAAAGTCAGGGAATTAAAAAAAAATATGTCTAAAATATCTCATTAATTTCACAACTTAACACTAAAACTTAAGTTAATAATATCTAAATAAAATAACATTTTAAACTTTAAAATAACTGATAAAATTGTTTATGTTTAATAGATACACACTTTTTTTTAATATTCGATCAATAATAACAAAAGTCATCATCCACCATTAAAACGGGAAAAAAGTAGTCAGGGAAAATTGAAAAATGTTGCCTGGAAAACCTGGAAAAGTCAAGGAATTTTGTAAAATATGTCTTGTAGCCACCCTGTGTTTTATACATTTGGTTTTGCATTGTTTATTCTTCAGCCGCTTTCCCACCATTTTCGAGAGTCCTGTTGTTTTTGATGAAATCTATCTGTTTTGAGAGTTGAAGGGGAGGGTGAACAAAGGTTATTTGTTTTTGAGTGAGAGCAGTTCAGTTGAATGCGGTAGTCAGTACACAAGGGTTTACCAGAATGTATGCACTAATTTATGCACAAATCGGTGTCTGAGGGTGTGTCGGGTGTTACAGGCCCCAAATATGCCACCTTTGCCAAGGAACAACATGAGTTTGAAAGACGCCCTTAAGTCAGCTCCCTTGTTTCCCCATTCCTTCCTACTCTTAACACAGAATCTCACAAGTAGGCCTCCATTGTCGGCAAACCTCATTTGGATGAGGTAAGCCATTCTTATCACAATTTTATATTGAATGCAGTCCACTTTCCTTCTTCTCACTGGTTATTTTAATTGTTTGTTGACTGGAACTAACATTTTGATCCTCTGGGCCGGATATTGTGAATTTGTTGCTTCGTTTTTGTCATTTGCGTCATCTCGGCCATTTTCACGCTCTTATGCTCGTGTAATTTGTGTAATTTCATTATTACATTGTTTTTGTTTGAAGTAGTTGGGTTTCTTGTGGTTCAAGAAATTTGTATTTTTTTGTATTTATTCATAATTCTTGCGCTTTCTACATTTAATATCTTTGTTGCTTTCCCTACCCTGTTGTCCGTCACTTGGGACGTCATTTCTTGGCTTCTCGCTCGAACTACATTTAATATTCATCGATCTAAGAGATTCTATATATTAATCTATATCTCGAAGTTTATCGCTGGTCTGATACATTGATCTTTCTCTTACAATCTATCGCTTGCCGTTTACCATCGATCATATTTTGTTTACGTAAATAGTTTGCCTTGTTTGGTTCTCAAACAAAGTTGGTAATGATTGTTTATTTTTTGGTTTTTCACCTTTCTTTAAATTATAATCATGACTGAGGCTTACGAAAATAAGATCACAGCATCTTTGAACCTCATGGCAATGTTTGATAAGGTGAAAGAAGCTCAAGATAATCCTTCAGACCCCCTGCGGCTACAATTGACACAATCATTTACACAAGAACTCACAGGTACATGGGAAAAGTTTGAATGCATTGTGTAGCTGGATAGTTACTTGGCGGAGGGTGATCAGCCCACTAAAAGTGATGAAGTGAAAGAGCAACAGGAATTTATATTGGCCTACTTTTCCTTAATCTCTATAACCAGCTGAGTGAGAAAGTAGTGTTACCACCCAAACTTGCTACTCTGCCAGGTCCTAGTAAGATTGTACTACCTCTCATTGAATTTTCTAGTTTGGGTTGCAACATTTCTGAATGGCCTGAATTCTATTATCTGTTTCACCATCTAGTCGAGTGTAACAATGAGTATCATGATATTGTTAAATTTCAGTGCTAACATGTCACCATTGTAACTCCAAACACCACTCATTGCTCCATTTTGAAAACCCTACAATGAAGGCTAGGCCTAATGTTGCCACCCCCCTCGGACCCTAATCTTGAAGAAGCAGCTTATAGGCTTACAGCGTCTACAGCTTCCACAGTATTGTCAGCAGCTTCTACATCTCTTGAATCTACGGCTTTGCTACATTTAATGGCTTCATCGGAAAACCTACAAGAGGTTAAATTCTTGGTAGACTCAGCTAGCCAGGCAAACTTCATCACTGAATCTTGTTTTAAAAGATTTGGTTAGTGGAATCCGGGAATCACTACTCCCAATTCATGGCACCATTTTGTTCACACTTACACCCAGATTCTTAGACAAGCCTAGATTTCATATCTCTGCTTTAATTGTTGAAGAGATCACAGATACACTTCCTGCGGTTCAAGTACTACCAAAAACATATCCCCACTTGGAGGTTCTGACTCGTGCAGATGACCACTTTTATCAACCAGGTGAAGTGGATAGTCTAGTGGGGGCGGAATTATATCCCTATATAGTTGATGGGAGGAGAATATTTGGTCAGCCAAACACACCTTTGGCCCTAAGCTCATGTTTTGAATGGCTACTTATGGGCAAAATGTCTCTAACTCAGTTCACAGCACCTAAAACCTTTTGTGCCTCGCTGGATCCACAATTAGGTAGTGTCCTTATATAGTTTTGGTTATTGGAGGAGGTTCCAACAGAAAAAGCTATTTATATTCTAGAAGAGACTTGCTTTGAAGACATATTCTGTCAAAGTGTTAAAAAAGAAAGCATTGGTCAATATTCAGTTGCACTGCCATTTTAACACGGCCCATATGACTTGGGAGAAACCAAGAAGTCTAAAGCAGAAAAAAGAAAAGGTTGGAAATCAACCCTGAAATGTGTAAGGAATACCATGCTTTCATAGAATATTATTTAGATCAAAAATAAATGTTCTTGTCCCCTATCATTGATTCAAATTCTTTCTCATATTATATTCCACATCACTGTGCCCTGAAAACTGAGAGTACAACAACCAAATTGAGACTGGTTTTTGATGCTAGTGCCAAGTCCACCTAAGAACTTTCTTTGAATGATGCTCTCTTTACTAGACCTATACTTCAATTAGATATTTTTGAAATACTTTTAAACTTACGTTTCCATCTTGCCCCCACCGCTGATATACGACAAATGTATAAGCAAATATGGGTTCACACTGAACATCGATCCTTTCAGAAAATTCTTTGGTGCTTTTGCACTACAAAACCTCTGAATACCTATCAACTTGAAACAGTAACCTTTGGAGTGAAGTCATTTCCATACTGGGTACTTCGAGTTGTTAAGCATTTGGCCTTAGATGAACAATATCGGTTCCCTCTGGCATCCCAGGTCGAAGAGAATGATATATATGTGGATGATGTGGTTACTGGAGCACCCACCGTCGAACAAGTGAAACTCCTTTATTAGCCATTAGTGAGTTTTTCCTTAAGTGGTGGATTTGAATTGTGCAAGTGGTCAAGTAACAGTTCAGACGCAGGTGACCTGGCGGTCTAGGGGTAAGGTGTCAGACTTCTGTGCTGGCGATCGGGGTTCAATCCTCGGTCGCGGCAAATATTTATCTGATTACCAAACCCTTCCTTCACCTCTGACAAGACATCTTGTGAATGTGGGGAAGGACAAGCCTCCACCGTGGTTCGGATTCCACGTTAAACTGTAGGTCCTTCATTTCATCTTACAATCACCCTACCATTACACATTAGCGTAAGTGCGTAAAACCCGAATGGGTAGTAAGATGCGGTGATAATAATAATAATAATAGTTCAGAACTCTTTCATGACATTCCTATTGAACATCAAGTAAATCAAGTGAAAGAATTTGATAGTGATACTACTTCTAACATCAGCCTAAAAATCTTAGGCATGCAGTGGATACTAAGCTTGGATGTATTCACCTTTAGTGTAAATGTGACACCATGTGACTGCACAAAAAAAGCGATCTTTTCTACAGAGGCTTGAATTTTTGAACCTTTAGGCTTGGTATTGCCCACCACACTGTTTGCAAAAATTTTGATTCAAACCCTTTGGGGTGTGAAGATTGGTTGGGATGATGCCCCATCCGCCACTTTGTGGCAAATATGGAATACTTTTCAACAAGAGCTTATCCATCCTTCATCAATCAAAATTCCCTGAGTGATTGCCTTGAATGCACATTCTTGGATTTTCAGGTGCCTCTGAAAATAGTTATGGTGATGTAATATATCTGAGTGGTCACTTCATTGCAATCAATAGTAGTAACCTTGTTATGTGCAAAATCGGAGGTTTCTCCCTTGAAAACAGATTCCATACTTAGATTGGAACTATGTGCTGCGATGCTGCTTGCAAAATTAATTCATGTGATGAAACTTCACCTCATGCAGAAGGTCACACTTTCAGATATCTACGCATGATCAGATTCGACAGTGGCACTTCATTGGATACACTAATCACCACATCGATGGAAAACTTTTGTTGGCAATCCTGTGTCTAAAATTCAAGAATACTTTCCTTCTGAACATTTGTTTCACATCCCTAGAATAGATAATCCAGCAGGTAGAGCCTCACGAGGACTCAGCCCTTCACAACTTGTTGAGCACCATCTTTGGAGGAAAGGACCTGCTTAGCTGCAGTGTGACAGATATAACTGACCCCAATCGCATTTGTTGGAGAGTCCACATCAAAAGCTGTGACAGAAGAAAAACTAGTTGCCCTACTAGCTCATTATGAAGAAGACATACTATTGCTGAAGTTGTTAGACCGCATGTCTTCTCTAAAGAAACTTCAAAGAGTCACTGCCTATGTGCTCTTGTTTGTTAATCGCATCTGTCCAAAGGCTGCACCAAAAGAGGAGCAATTAACTTCAAAAGAATTGAACCAGACTCTTCAGGTCCTAGTACAAGCAGTTACAGAAGCACTTTAACAGAGTTCAAAGCCTTAGAAGTTGGCCACACCTCTTCACCTGGCACAAGAAAGCTCAGTCCTTTCATAAAAGAGGGTGTAATCTGTGTAGGAGGTTGACTGCGCAACACAACCCTAACATTTGATCAAAAACATCCAGCACTTCTTCCGAAGAAGTCTCATTTTGTTGATTTGGTAATAGATGGTCACAAGGACAATCTTCATACTGGGGCACATTTTGAATTTTCACTGCTCCAACAGAATTTATGGATTCTGCCTGATAGGTGTGATTCGCCAACGAGTGCAACATTGTAATTATTGTTTTAAGTTCAACCCTAAGCCCATCTTTCTAGTCATGCGTGACCTACCTGCTTCACGAGTCCAGGAATCCAAAACATTCACCCATGTGGGTGTTGATTATGCAGGTTCCTTTAATATTACTCTTAAATCAACATTGAGGTGTTAAATCACCGAAGGTATACATATGTTTGTATGTATGTCTTGTCATGAAAGCCCTACATTTAGAACTGGCATTGGACCTATCCACAGAAACTTTTATTGGCCCTATAAAGCGATTTCTCTGCAGAAGAGGAGAATGCTTAGCATTGTACTCAGACTGTGGAACAAACTTTGTAGGTGTAAGAGCAGAATTGGATAAATTGTGTACCTTCCTTAACTCTCGAGTTTATCGCTAGGCCCTGTCAGATGTGCTGTCTTACAGAGGAATCACATGGCACTTTAAGCCCTCCTCCCGTCATCTTCTCATTTTGGTGGTCTGTGGGAGGCCGGGGTAAAGTCAGTAAAGACTAACCTAGTACGAGTGATTGGTCCACAAATTCTCTTCTTTGAGGAATTCTTTACCTGTCTTACCCAAGTAGAAGCTATTTTGAATTCAAGACCACTCTGTGTACTAACTCAAAAGTTCGGATGATATTTCAGTATTGACACCAGCTCATTTTCTGACCTTGACACCTCTCCAAACCATTCCAGATCAAGATTTAGCTACAGTCCTTTGAATCATCTTTTAATATGGCAGCTGGTGCAACGCCTTGAGCAAGATTATTGAACGTGTTGGCACTTAGAATATTTGTATACTTTGCAACAAGAGGTTAAGTTGAACACCCCCCAAAATTCAATCAAAGTTGAAATTATCATGGTCATCAACCAAGATGGCCTTGCTCCATTGAATTGGCTGCGTGGGGTAATTGAAGAAGTCTTCCCCAGCAAGGACGGTGCAGTTTGAGTTGCCTCTGTACGTACCACTTGAGGAACCTACAAGAGACCAGTGGGGAAGTTTTGTCCACTTCCTTCTCAATAACGTTGTTGAAATATCTTATTTCAAAGCTGGCGATATGTTCAAGCTTTAAACTGTATATATTTAATATTGTAAAATAGCTTTTTTGTAATAATTTGTTTAACATAGCTTTTTTTAAATATATATAATGCTTTATAAATATTGATTTTGTATTTGTGGTTTATTCTTCGGACGTTTTCCCTCTGTTTTAGAAAGTCCCATCGTTTTTGATGGTTTCCCTTCGCTTGGAGAAAGTTGAAGGGGAGGGGGAAGAAAAGTTATTTGTTTTTGAAAGAGGGTAGTTCATTTGAGTGTGGTAGTCAGGACACATAGGGTGTTTGTCAGAATGGGTGCACTAATTTATGCACAAATCGATGTTTAAGTGTCGGATATTACAAGCTCTAAAGTGGCCTTCTTTATCAAGGAACAACAAGAGTTTGAAAGACGCCACTAAGTCAGCCCCCTTGTTTCCCCATTTCTCCCAATTCTTTTTTCTTGCAACCCACAAGGTAGGCCTCCATTGTCGATGAACCTCATTCGGACGAGGTAAGCAATTCCTATCACAATTTTATATCGAATACAGTCCACTTTTCTTGTTTTCACTAGTTATTTTAATCGTTTGTCGACTGGAACTAACTGGTTGAAAGGAGTATATCTGAAAAAAGTACAGAACTTAACATATCTTGGAAGCATGATTGAGTATTGGTATTTTAATGAGAAAAGGGCTGTGGGGAAAGGTGCTCTATAGGTGTGTAAGAGACCTGCTATGGAGAAGAGAAGGCCCTTGAAGTGTAAGGAAGTGTCATACTTTTTACCCATTGTTACATATACAGCAGAAACATGGACATTGAATGTAAGAGACTAGGAAGTGATATATGTGATTTCAATTTAATGGTTGGAAATTAATTCCACTGATTACCTTTTCTTAGTCCAAATAATAATTTGACACTACAGTTCTTAAACAGTCCATTAGATTAGCCCATGAAAGGTGAGATTTATATTTTGTCACTATGAAGAATTCTGATTTGCATAGAAAAGATGATTGAAAATATTATTGAATTTAATCACCAAGATATTCAGCAAAGGAAATTTTGTGTTGTCTACTAGTTTCCAGAAATTTTTGTTTATATGGCAAGCCTTGAAGGATAATTTGTTCTGTACATTAGCTACAAAATCTTTTATTCCAGTTCTTTAACATTTGTTTCGTACAGCTTACTAATATATTTTTCAATGATACTGATAGCCACTCTATTAAATGGATTAAAAAAATTATCATTAGCTCACTTTCAGGAAACTGTGTGGATCTTTGATAGAATATATAATCCAACTTTTTTTATTTCTACCCCATATATTTGCTATCCAATTCATCTATTGCAATTCTTGACATATTTGGAAGATGTGAATACGTTTAGTCTATTTTTTAATTTAAAAAAACTAAATTTCGGTGAAAATATTTAGGTGGGCACATGCAAAAGGGCTGAAGGGCGCAAATGCACCTGTGGGCTCAAGGTTGGCGATCCCTGCAATAAAGTATCTGTAGTTCAAGGTAGGGATGCACCCAGTGCATATCTTTTTTACTTACATTTTTACATGATGAATGATGCGTGGTAATGCGGCAAAGAAACAATCACAAGTAAAAAAAAAATTTAGTCCCAGTTTTTTCCTCCAAGAATAAAACTTGCATAAATGTTTATGAAATTGTGTTTGTATTGTGTAGTCTGAACATAACATATGCAAAATACTTTTTTTTAATGATATATTGTATAGACTAATACTAGTTTTCGATAGTTTGAAATGGGCCTAGTCCTGTTCAACTTGAACTATTGACAGATTACTGTATTACATGGAAAAAAAAATTGGTTAAATTTTGTCTAATGTGGGAAGTTGACTGGAAAGTATTTGCACTTAAGCATTACAGATTATGACTAATTTATGAAATATTTTTTGTTAGGTGCTTATTTTACTGGTTAAAATTCTTCTCATTAGTTAATAGAACCTGTCTGAACTAAACTTATTTTAGTTACGCTTTTGGGTTAGGAATGAGAAAGATAGAATTTAGAATCTACCTGTATTTTTTGAGGGGCAAGATAAACCATATTTTTTTAACACCCTTTCGGGAATCAAATATTTATATCCTCATAAGTGGAAAACCATAATAGATGAATCAGACATTTAGTTAGTGTCAATTTTTTTCTCTCCTCCAGTTGATATACTCAATTTCTTCCTATTCTGTGCCAATCTCATCTCATTATCATTCTTACAGTCCACATCCTCTATTATGTTTCCCACTACAATCTTTGCCTTCATCTGCAATTTTATTTCTTCTGCTGAGCCATCCCTTAACAATTTAACAAATCCGCTATGCCCCAAATTATAACCCACCATACTCTTGTTCCTTTTTGTAAGATTTTTACATGGAATTTGATTCACACTCAATTCTGAAACCTGATCATTCTGTATATCATCAGTCCACCAATGTGTGCTTTAAAATGTTATTTCTAAAATGAATTGCTTTATTTTGCCTAGCCAGTCAATTTAGTTCCAAATAGGTTAAATTAAATGAGCTCAGTTTCAAATTTTTTATTGAATTTTTGACGTGAGTGCTTTGAATCAAACATACTTTATTGGCACCTGCCTTGGTGGTGTTAGCTAATGCGCTAGTTTCATGTTGTAGACTGCTGAGGACTGGGAGATCAAGGTTTGAAACTTGCTTGGGTGAATTAGGAGTGGTTTTTCCTAAATGGTTTTCCACTCCACACAAATGTGGGTTCACTTCCTCTATATTAAACCTTCACAATTCCTAACCCTTTAGCGTAGTTGGTATTCAAGCATATAACCCCAAACACGTAATAAGATGCAGTGCTAAATAAAAAAACTATTGATGAGATAATGTTTCTTGTGAGTTTTGTATTGATTTGATTTCCACAGATATGCATGCTTTCTTAGTTGGTTTATTGTGAAACTTGATAGGGAAGTTGTCCTAAACAAGGATTAAGCTGTGAACTCAATGTCTTAGTTTTGACCACTAGATTTTAATGCTGTTATTTCAGAATAAATTATTATTTTGACTCCAGATTCTTTCCCTCTTTTTTTACCATCATAGCCCACTAAGCACTCAAAGACAATTGTCAAAACATGTTCACCCTTCTAGCGATTGGTTTTTAGCTGAATCGTAACACTCCTTTGAGACCTGGCGCTCACAGCTTACTCCATGGTTGGGTTTCTCTTACAGTGAGCTACCTGCGGGGGGAAGGTTCAGATGATGTGAGACATGCGGTTGGCCAGAGACTGGCCGGCATCAACCACTCGCGTATCGCCTTGGGAGCGGATGAAGAAGAGAGTCCCCTCCAGTCCAAGAGATCTAGTATGTCAGACTTGAAACTTCCGCTCAACTTCTCCTTGCTTGTTGTTTTCTTTGTTAGCATAATGGGGGTGTTCAACGATTAGCTTGACTTTGATTTTGCGTTGCACAGTCATTTCATTTACGATGTTTTCAGGTTGCTCTAAAAAGTAACATCTCACGTCCAACATAAGAAAGATAATGAATTTACAATGTTTTCAGGTTGTTTTAAAAGTAACCTCTCACCTCTAATATTGTAAAGGTAATGAATTTACAATGTTTTCAGGTTATTTTGAAAGTAACCTCTCATCTCTAATATTGTAAGTTCATGAATTTACTTTGATTTATGTAAAGATGTGCCAGAGCCACTTTTTCTTGTATCCAAAACTTAATTTTACCTACAAGTCTTTAATCCAAATCTTACAAAATCCAAGCAAACCATGTTAATGTTCTAACATTGGTGTAATTAGTTTGTTCAATTTTCAATTTCTCTATCTGCTTTAAAAAATAAAAATTGTTACTATATACCAACATTTTTTTTGTTAAAATGTAAATTCGCATTCAGTTATAAACTTGGAACTTGGATCTTAAAATATCCCAATTTAATTTTATCTTTAGTGACTAAACAAGGAAGACACATAAAGTTACTTTGTTCACCTCTGGTGGGATTATGTTTTAGCACTTTACAGCTCATGGTATCTTGGAAACACAATGTGATAAATACAAATGAGGATAAAGGCTTGTCGATTTGATGAGTTAAATAGATGCAGAAAAGAATTGATATGTCTTTAGATACTAATTGAAGTTTTGTAACAGTTAATAATTTGAAAATGTAATTTTTGGTGTTCATTTATGGTATAATTTTTTAACCTGTTTTTATTTTATCTTTGAATACCTCCTAAAATCTGTAGTGTTGCTTGCAGCTCATGGATGTTCCAAGTGTAGTCTATTGTAGTGTGCTTGTTGGTTTATGTTTTCATTGTACAGTGCTGTAGTTTGGCTTTTGTTTAATTTGTTATGCTATTTAACTGGATGTTATTGTTAGTAACAAAATTAAAATAATAAACACTTGGTTTAGATTGAAAGATAAGCATGTATTTAGTAATTTAATATGTAACGCTGCTTTGCTTAAAAAGTCAAAACTGCACATTTTATGTGAACACCTACTGTAAGACTGGTAAGGAGGACAATTTATAAAATAGGGAAAATAAAAGATATATGTATATATCTTTTGTAACATAGAAAACATTTGACCCTTATCAGCATTGATACTATCTTTAAAAGTGACAGTTGTCAAACTTTTTAGTAACTTTTGTATGTATATCTCTATCAAGAACATTACAGTATCTGACACGAAAGCTACTAAAATGTTTGACAACTGTCACTTTTGAAAGATAGTATCAATTCTGATAAAAAAGTAAAATGTTGTCAATGTTACACAAAAATTTATATATCTTCTATTTTCCCTATTCCCTATTTATATGTATATATAAAGGTATATACTGAAATTTTGACTGTCAGAAGTGACAGCTGCTAAACACATGTTTTTGCAGATCATATGGTTCTGCGTAGGAATACATAATTTGGTCTGATAACTTTTCAAAGCCATCAACCGTGAGCTGTCAGTTGGCACCAAAGAAGTCATGAAGCTTCTGTAGTTGTACACAAAGGATGCAGATGAAAGAGCCTATAAACTTGCCAGTTGTCACTAGTTATTTCCATTGTTAAGATTTCTAGTTCATCCATAATATGATGGGTTTTTATTACTTGATAGAGGTAATCATAAATTATTAAAAAGGAATAAAATCGGTTTACATCCAATAAGTTGTTGTAGGAAATATTATGGCAAAAATTGTTGGGCAGAGTAGTGATCGAAATATACAATATGTATAAACTATTGATTGCAAACACAATTTATATTATAACATGACCGATACAGCGTTTGGCTGGAGCATTACTAATGGTTTATTATTTGAAAAAGCTTCAAGACTAAATTCATAAGACATCTATCCGCATTATAGTGAACTACAAATGTAAACAAACATGAACGTTTTGAGTGTAATAATTGAACTCCAACAAAAATAATATATTTAATGATATGAAGAAAGACAAAGTTTTCCAATACATTATCCAATTTTAGATGAAGTCTTTGAGCAACATCCAATTGAAATGTATGTTGAATTTAATCAAACAAAGTAATAAAGCAACCCACGAAAAGACCAGGCAATATAGCTTAAAGAATTAGATATTTTCACATTTCATTAGCGAAAATTCAGACTAAGCAGGTTCTAAGTGCTAGCATACAGAAGGGCCATGGGGGAAAAACTTTATTTTTGCAAGTTTTAGATAAGCTAAATGAATTATCTCAAATATTTCAACATAGCATATAAACATTATATATATATATATATATATAAATAATAATAATAATAATTATTATTAGCACCGCGTCTTACTACCCGTTCGGGTTGTACGCACTTACGCTAATGTGTAATGGTAGGGTGATTGTGAAATGAAATGGAGGACCTACAGTTTAACGTGGAATCCGAACCACGGTGGAGGCCTGGCATTCCTCACATTCACAAGATGTCTTGTCAGAGGTGAAGGAAGGGTTTGGT
>CABFOV010001029.1:14818-26911 GCA_902141375.1 Timema poppense
ATATATATATATATAGTTTTATATATTTATATAGTTAAATAGTTTATATATATATATATAGTTATATAGTTTATATATATATATAGTTAACATTATATAGTTTATATATATATATTTATAGTGTTTTGTATGGACTCGGCTACTGTATCCCTATCTTTTTATGGATCTTTTAAAATATATTGTTGAGGTTAAGACAGTTTACTGTTCTTTCTTACCCTTCCTTAACGTCCCTTTATTCTTGGAGGTTGAAATGACCTGCATGGAACATTCTAGTTTCGTGGGCTTAGATTCCTGCCAAGTGTCGCTAGCGCAGTTTTGCCATTGCCACCTTAGTCACTTCTGTGTTGAGACTCGGTAGTGATGCTAGGGTGTGGTGTGAAGTTCCGCGAAATTTAACAGGGAAGGGTTCCCAAGCTTCTACACTCCTCATAAGTGTGATTAGTTCATTAAAAGATCTACTACACCAATCAGACAAGTAAAGTGATGGTGATTTACCTCTATCCATTATTATTTAGTTAATTTTATTCTTTATTCATAATAGATTTGATTATATGTTGGTATGACTGGTCCTCTAAAGGCTTTATTTAGTCTATACTAATTGGAGCACTAGGGTGGCTAGAAGCATTGTCTGTGTAAACAAATAAAATCTTAAAATATATTTTTTTTTTCCTTGCAGTAAGCCTTGGATGTAGGCTTAAAAAAAGTCAGGGAACCAATTTGATAAAAGATTGGCAGTCATCTGTGCTTTTGAATTGCATTTATAACAAATAGGAAAGCTAGCTTTTGCATAGTTCATTAGGGTTCTAGGATTTTTTTAGTGTTAAATGTAATGGCCCCTAGTAAATAAGTGAACACATCTTTTGTAGCTTTGAAGCCAGGCATTGATCTCGCCTCTTTAGCAATAATAGACGGCATCTTCTTCCAATAGAGCGCTGTTTTGTCAATGTTGAATATTTGATTCTTGTTGAGGTCAGATCTAAGATTATCTTATTTAGCTTATGTGGATAACTTTCAGCAGCATTAGCTGTTTCACTCTGCACTTTGATGCTGTGGTGAATCTTCTTTACCTAAATCTATTAAACCAGCCTTTGCTAGCTTGAATTTATCATCAGCAGCTTCCTCGCCTCTTGTAGCCTTCATTGTATCAAATAGGCTTTGGGCCTTGCCCTGCATGATGGGTCAGGTTAAAGGCACCTTGTGTTAAGTTTGATCTTCAACCCATAGCAATAAAGGTTTTTATATGCCAACAGTAAGGTTTACATTTTCTTATAACTCTAGTGTTCACTGTTATAGCGCTTTCAATTTCTTTCAGCACTTTCTTCTTAGGGTTAACAATTGTATTAACTGTTTGACGAGCCTAGCCTAGCCTAGCCTTCAACCTATCTTAGCCAAAGACATAGCTTGTTCACCAAGTTTAATAACTTATAACTTGGCATTAAAGTAAGAGGCTTACGCCTACTCTTTTTTATCACTACTACACTTACAAGTCATTGTAATTAATAATATATATATAATAATCTAATTTAAAAAGCCTAAAAGCTTGGAAAGTTGCCAAAACACAGAGAAATGTTGGGTGCACAAATACTCTAAACTTCTGATGGGCACTATTGAATGAAAACTGTCAAATAAGTAATATTAATAAACTATTTATTTGTTTGATAGTTCAAAAAACATTTGAATTAGAAGTTTTCAAATTCATTCACTTTTGGGCTGATTGAATCAAAACAAATGTTACATATGTACACTAGCTAAAATAATAAATTAATTAAATAAATGAAAAACTAAAACACTTTCGAATCATGATCTTAACATTCTCAAAACCAACCAGTGAAACCTCCACCAATGAATATAATGATTGATTTGTGTGTATATGTGTGGTATGTTTCATTTCCAGGCGCATGCACATGGAAAAATATCTGCTCATGTTGATAAGTCAACTTTGTCATGAGTGGAGAGAATGATGATACACACACACACAACAGCAATGAATAATTAGCTAGATCGTTAAGTTGAATAAAAACTATTGAGAACACTAAATAAAAACTATCAAATAATTGTTAGATAGTTTTAATCATTCGATAATCGATCATTAAAATCATTCTCTGGTGTTCATCATTACTATAACTAGATTGAATTAGCACTATTCACTGAGCGTGTCATGCCGTAAAATGCTGAAAGAGCGAGACGAGCCTCGAACATAGTGAGCATGTACATAATTGAAAACTGCCATGTTGGTGGAACGCTGTAAAGCGAGGCCCTACTATAATTGTAATATTTAAAATTCATTTGCCATTGATTTTTCCTGTGCCTTGCTTGAAGCCTGTTCATGATTTGAATCATTCTCAAAATAGTTCTAACTGCAGATTGTGTGTGTGTTTATATGAATGTACTGATATGTTCTATGTTGATTGTAACTTTCCCTATCCCAATATTAATATTTAAAGCTGTTTAAGTCTTTTTTTTTTTTTGTGGGGATGGTTATTTTTTTAAGGTAGTAACTTGTTGATGAGATGGAGTACAACTCTTTGAATATAATAAATGCATTCTTTATTATATAGATGTATCTCTTGATACTTTTTACTTACACACAAGTTGGAATATTTGTACCCAGCTTAGTATGCATGCTTACTGCTTTGAAAGACCTAAAATTATATTCATTGTAACATTAACAATTAAGAACTGGGCTTGGGCTATGCCAATTTCTAATCCAATCATTAGCCTTATGTAACAATTAAATAGAATCTTAGCCTTTGAATAAATTAGTGTTGGTTTTGAAATAACTATTATAAATGATGAATAAATAATTTATGCTCAAAGTTAAGCAATTTGGATTTATGTTAAAAGGGCTAATATACTTATTTACCTTGTATTTTGGCCCCTTTCCCTTTTTTCAAATAGTTGCCATGACATATTTAAGATTTTTTACCATGATTGTTTTTATATATTAATAAAGAATTTAATAAAGATATAATTGTTTATGTTCACAAATTTATGCGGTGTTTTGCATACTTCCTTTGTAATAGTGTAAAGAAAATGAAGTAAATTATTGCAAAGATTGGCAACAAATGATTGGCATCGACAAAAGGGAGGACCGGCCTAGCCCCAATTAAAATTTATTCAATTGTTTTATGAAAGATAACATTTATTGTCAAATCGGTTGCTAAACTAATTATAAAGCAAATGTCCTATTGAGTTTTCATTACTGCTAAAACCAATGACTTGTTAAATTTTACAGCTAATTGTTAGTTTAATACACCTTTGATAAAATAATTAAGTTAATTAAAGCCTGCTTAGTATGTGTATTATTGTATTTTTATAAAACTTTAAAGCTAAAATATTTATATTAAAATAATAGACCTATTCAATATTGTATATTTCATTATTTGGCTCATGAGTTTAATGGCCAAATTGTTTTTAAGGCTGGTCAGAACTACATGCCTGTGTGTCTGAGCTAGGGGTTGGTTGTCTTACAGGTGTGGTAAGTGCAGATGAAGCCATGCTTTCCCACCGGGACACTGGCAGAGATGCCTCTTTCTTCCAGAGACTCGGAGCAGGTACAGACAGTTTGATGGAAAGGGGCTTCTACTCTTGGGGATTGGGTGAGTACACGATGCTATGGTACAATTTAGATTGTGTTAGTCATCCCTTTATAGGAATATTTATAGTTTGATAGTTGAGATTAAACTTATATGATGTTTTAAATATAATATTTGTATCCAATTAACATTTGTTTAGAAAAAGTGTTAAATTAATATTTAAAACATTAAAATTGGACTGAAAATTCCAAATTTAGATATATCCTGATTTAATTTTATATGGAATTTAATTCAAAATTTGATTCTAAATGTCAACTTTAGAATTATTTAACTTCAACATAAATCTCTTATTACTATTAAATACAGTTCCATCATAATGTGTAAATAAACTGTGGTTTGATTTAAATTTTATTTTTATTGACATGCCTATTCTAATTATTTGACTTTAACATAGAAACTTGTGATTGTCATTAGGGCTCTGCAAGTACTCGTATTTCGATTTTAAGCTCGAGATCGAAAGTTAATAATCAATTTTTAAAACACTATAGTAAGCATAGTCTATTTAATTGAGATAATATCAGCATATTCACTATTAAATCATTGAGTTACTTAACAAATTGCTAAAAATTAATTGCAATTTTCATTTTAATAACGCAATAGAGCTTTAAAACCACTTTCGGCCGGTAAATTTATTCAATATTATCGTCTATTTTGAATTACTCGATTGAAGTTGTTTACTTGTATTGCCATGGCAAAGCAATGAAAATAAAAATAGCTATGAAGATTAATATATAAATGAATGATTTTTTTACTATTTTTTTCTGGTACTGTTCTAAAATAATAATGTATGTAAATTAAAAATATAATATCAAAAATATATCATATTAAAAGTTTTCAAACTTAATATATTTAAAACTCGTATTAATTAATATGTTTAGCTACAAAACTAGCACTAGTTTAGTTACTATTTAGTTAAAGAGTTATGTTGATTAACCTGTTTAAAATCAATGTTGCTCTTATTTATTACAATACATATTTTACCAAACTTAACACATTTATATTTAAAAAGCACCTACTATTTCATATTGTTTGCTAGAAATATTATTTTTAAGTTTAAAGTATGAGCATCAACTTTTATAAGCATTAAAAATTAAATTGAAATAAATTTCTCAATAAAATGTCTAATGAGAGCCCGTACAATGTGTGTGTTCGTTCAACTGTGCATAGAGGAATGGAAATGGAACAGAAGACATGATAATCCACAATTACACTAAGGAATAATAAACGAAATACAAAACACTTCAAATCTCCAATTGTTTATGATTCTTAAGTTTTATTATACAAAAATTAAGTTACTGAAGCATATTTTGGGGAGATATTAGCTTATTAAAACGTCAATTTTCTTAACTTTTAATCCAGACATTGTAGAAACACACTACAATAATATAAAATTAAAGTGAAGGAAGGCAACCTGAAAGGATAGTTAGGTTAGGCCTAGATATAAACCAACATACTTCTCTATTTTTTCTTACACTTAAACTTCCCACTTTTTCAAAATTCCACAGTTGCAGATTGTTTTGAATTTTTGGAAATATTTATTTTCCATATGAAAAGACATTAATGAAAAAGTAATATTCCTGAAAATTCAAACTAATGTGCAACTGGAAGTTTTAAAGAAGTGGAAAGTGTAAAAGTTTTAAAAGACATGAAGAGACAACTGTGTTTGTTCCTATCTATTTATAAAATTGAATGTTGTTCATATTTTAAGAACATGTGTTTTAGTATTTTTTATAACATTTTAAATTTATGAATATGCCAATACTCAAACTTGGGGAGCTTTTAGAAATACTAGATTTGAGTTAGACTCCAATGAAAAATCCAAGCTCACAGATCCCTAATTTTCATTATACTATATTCAATGTTTAAATGGGTGTGCATGGACTTAATTTTGCATTGGACTCTGATCAAAGTTATGGAAAGATAATTTTAAGGGAGGTCTGTTAGAAAATGTTACTGTGCCTTTAGCAAAAAAATAAACAAAAAATCTTGAAAATTGGAAAAGGTATGGTAAAATTTTCTAGTGGCCCCCTTAAAAAAATTTGTTCGACGATATTGATACAGTTTCCTTCTTTTCCCTAGATTTAGCTTTTTTTGCTGCACCAAAATAGCATCAGATAATTAAATTTGCTTTCAATTGAAAATACAAATTGAACTGGTTTGTATTATGTAATTGAAAAAGACAGGAAAGGTGTATAGAAAACATATAAAAGGGAACAAACATAATATGGCTTTTGCAATGAAAAAATACAATTCACACTTTATTGCTGACACTGCCCTTTTATATCTTTTCTATACAATTTTCCTGTACCTTCTACTAAATATATATTACAATTTAATTACCAAGAAATCATTTAGATTAAAACAAGTGTTTTTTTTGCATAAGTAATCAGTAAGATTGCCAAAAGGGTCCTAAAAATCTACTTGTAATATTTGATTTGGGATAAATTCAAAATGGGAAAATCTTGCCATTCATATAGACTTAGCTGAGATACAATATAATCTTACTTAGTTTCATTTGTGCACACACTATCATGCACACAAAAGCACAGCACACATTACAGTATGTTCACCATAGCTCTTTACCTGAATGACAGTTGAAAAAATCATAAGCTTAGGTTTGCCAACGCTTGTACAAGATCATTGTTTAGTTATAAATAAGTTTTTTAATTACTATATTACTCGCTTCAGTGGCTTGATGCGCTAATCTCGTTTGGACTAGACTGCCGGAAACGGGGATATCGGAGCTTGATCCTGGCTGGGTGCACTGAGGGCGGTTTTTCCAAAATGGTTTTCCACTCTCCCTCCACACAAATGCGGTGCATTACCTCTAAATTTAGCCTTCCTAATCCATAACTTATTAGCGTAATTAATGAATAGGAGTATAACCTGAATGGGTAGTAGGGCGCGATGCTAAAGTAATTATTATATATTATATTTTACATTTAAAAAAACAAACTTAAGTTTTCTCACTATTTCATTATTTTTAAAAGATTTTTATCCATTCCAAAACAATATCTTAAGCATAATTAAAAGCACTTATTCTTAGTTTTGGAATATCATCAATAATGTGTGATACATTACAAACATTAATACATTTTAATACAGGAATTGTATTTACTTGGTACAAAGAAAATACTTGTAATTTTTTTTGTAGAAAATAAATTATTTATGGTTATTTTATTGAATTTTCAAATCTTAACTGAATAAAAAATCTTTTTATCCACTGCGAGGGTGCGCCATAGTAAAGAACTTCTTTGCGCCATGATCAACAGCACGGATAAGTGGAATAAAACATTAAATAAGCTTTGGGCCCGATCTCAAATAAATTTAAATAATATTGTCCTAAATTACTGTGGTTAACTATCACGCTCATACATTATAGTGATAATACCATATGTTTTCATTACGGCTATCTAAAATTACAGATGTCATCTGTTGGCTTAGGGATACATTAATGACCATTTCTAGTAACTTTTTGACATGTCATCCAAGTAAACCTGGGTGGTGAATGTACTTTACACTAACACTCATTTAAATAAGGCCCACAGCTCTTATCAAGGCAACCCTTTAAAAACTCCGCCTTTTGAGTTCCATAAAAGAGAACCTAGATTGAGGGATTTGGTGGTAATGATTGATTTTCTTAAAGAGGCAGCAATTACTTCATTGACCAGTAGCAGCATTGTAAAGTGTGGATTGTTGTCTTCTTTTCATTGTAAAAGCCTTATTGTGGAGGTTCCCTATTATGGGTTTTCTCTACACTTTTGCTGTATTTTCTTACCTGTACATATCTTAACAAAGTAAAGAAAATCTTGCAGGTGAAACCAACCTAGTGGGAAAATATAGAGTATTCAACAAAATGAGACTCATATAGTATTTCTTAAGCCCAGGCCATTGTTTAAAACCAAACACTGCCTTCTTTAAAGTTCTGCAAATTAATCACACTACTAGAATAAGCGCAAAGGATGAGGCGTGTTCAACTATCAACTACTAATGTATCAATAATTCAGACCCCTTTCAAAAAAATAGGGTTTGTATTTTTGCTGTCAATTTATTCGACCATCAGGCTTAGTTTGTATTTTATTTCCATAGTTAAACATATCAATTTACTACAAATATTTGGTGGCATTTTTATATCCCGAGCCGTGGGGCAAAGATGTAAAAGTTGCAACTGCATTAATAATTCCGGTTTTTGTCTACAGTGTGTGCATCACGGCCCTGGCTCATCCTGTTCCTGGGACTATGCACTATTGTTGGGCTAGGCCATGGCATAAAGTACATGAAGATGACGACAGACCCTGTCGAGCTATGGGCCTCCCCGCATTCACGTGCTCGTGTAGAACGAGAGTTCTTCGACAGCCACTTTGAGCCATTCTACCGCACAGAGCAGGTCATCATCAGCGCTGTTGGGTTGCCGCCAGTGAGTTGCACTGTACATATACTGTTGCAAGAAATGTGCACTAGTCTGAGTAGATAAGACCCATATGTTTGACTATGTTGTGTGTCTGAAGGACCTGGTGTAAATGCAAACTACCTAGGGGTGGGTTTTATGTGCACAAGTTATATTCTTTTTGTACACGTGGGGAAGAAATAATATATTGTGTTGTGTAATTGCAACTATCCAAAATGAGGGTGAGGGGATGAGGGGGGGCTTAATATAATGCAAATAAGTGCCGTAAACCCCTGGTTATGTGGTATACTCCTGTTAATAAGAAAGGCCTTTCAAATATACATTGCTACAAACACAAATGAGCCTGTATAAATCCAACATGCTCAACTGTGAGCTTAATGAATATCATTAACAGTTTACAGCCTGTGGCTGAGTAAAAATAAAACCTACATACTTAATCTCCACCAAAAGATGGCAAGGGATACCAAGGAAGAGATAGAAGTAGAAGATAACCAGTGTGCTATTGAGAGGAGAAGAATGTTGGAAGGACAGAGGAAGATGAGGCATTTTACTAAACTTGAAAGAGCCACAAGCTTGAAAGAGTAGCAATTATTAATTATAAAAGAAAGAAAAATTGACTAGATGTAACCACCTTCTTTTCTCCAGAAATAAAAGGCAGTTTCTATAGAGTAACAACTTTTTTTATTGAATATAAGAGAAATAGTTAAAAAAAACGATAACAAAATATAAACATAGGAATATTGATTTTTGCGTGTATGGTCAGACGTATGAAGGTAGACTAGATTGCTCGAGTCGGTGACCTTAACATTAACATAACTCTTCATGAACAGCAAAATAGACTAGAAGGTTCGAAGTCAGAGACTTTAATATTAATATAATAATTCATGAATAACCAAAATGGAATAGAATGTTCAAAGTCAAGAGACCTTAATATTTATATAATAATTTATGAATAGCCAAATGGAATAGAACGCTCACACTTAGAAACTTTAATATTAATATAATGTTTTATGAATAACAATAATAGACTGTGCCATAATTATATGAAGCTTACAAGATAACCCCATTACATTACATTAATAAAAAAAATTAGATATAGACTTAACCATCCTAAGATAAATACATTCATATCAAGTGGGCCCACCTATATTGGCTCTAATTTTCAGGGCTCAATATTTACATAGGTTCTCATGAGCTCACAGCAAAATTATGATAAAGACTCTAGAGTTAATACCCCGTTCTTAGACATAATAGGGAGGTGTGGTATAAAGTACAATACCAAGAGAATATCTTGCAACTAATACAAACTCTGCGCGCATCATAAAGTAAATACAACTGCGTCGATTATAAGTGCCCGGCCTATAAATGAATTCCCACTAAATAGTCATTAATTGATCACACAAATTAGTGGCGACCAGAATCCCTTTGGACTGCTTAAGGCAACCAAGGCAATCAATATTACATTAACAAAGTCAACAATCAGCATGCACTACTCTTACGTAAAATAGACAAAATGCACACCCAGGTAAGTTAAAATAATGAGGATGAGGATACAACATAACATCGTAAATATCAAAGAGAAACCCATCCCAAATTTGACAATTATAAACATAAGTTCCAATCAGTAATTTTGAATGAAATCCCACTTGTTAAACAAAAAAAGAATTTTGATAGATACAAATAAGTCACAACCTAAGTTGTCGCCCTCACCTCAGTTAGCATATGGTGCAATGAGTGACAATACTATTAAAACATCCCCATATATAGCGAAAACGGACAGCCATGCTACCAGAGTGTGTGGAGGTTAGGAGGGAGAAAGGAGGGGATGGAGCGGGGACTCTGCCGGTCATCCATAGAACTAGAAATTTTGAGAATGGCCCTGGCGGAGGAAGCGGAAACTAAGCGCGCCGAACGGCCTTCATTTGTTTTCTTTCGGGTGTGTATTTCTTCTAGAGTCGACTATAGCATGACGGCTACATTTAGTCTATGGAACTATGTTGGTGAGAGTAGTCAGTGCTCACGGCACCAGAGTTAGAGTACAACAGGGCAGAGGGTAATTGTTACCCCATTTGTTTGTAGTTATATGTAACTCATTACATAGTTCATTATGGATATTAAAAAAAAATCACTTCATATTCTTTTGTTAAATTTGTTAAGCTAATATTGTGTATTTGGAGTTATTTATTATCTCTGAAAGGTACGGTACTTATTAAACATTTAACTAACAATAAACGAAATAGGACAAGTTTTATTCTAGGTTAACATGTGTGCATTTGTTTGTGTTGTATATTTATATATATATTTATTTATTCTACAAGGCCTTACATTCACATTACTAACTGTACATATGTTTTCATAAAAAGGCAACAGAAACCATAAAGTAGTACACACATGCACAACACATATGCGCACATGCACATACCTTAATCTTCGGGGCTTCCGTTTTTTTTTTTAATGAAAACATAAGTTTAGGTATGCTATGAATAAGTTAAAATAAACATCAGACCAGTTAAGAATAAAATTAAATGTTTGAAACTGTTGTCTCCTTGTGACACACACATGGGACGGATGAATCGGTCACAAGTCTGCACATACTTTTTTGTTGTTGTTGTAGAGTAGTTTATTGAAGTGAAGGATGGAAGCTACACCAATAGAGGATATGGTTAGTTACGGAGTTGGAAAGGAAAGGGAGGTGTAGCTAGTCACAAGGGTTTTATGAGACCTAGTAGTAGTATTATGGTCACTAGGTTAGACTGACCACTCAATGCAACTGACCACTCAATGCAACTGAACGCTTCTACCATAACACATGCTTGATGCCTCTGAGGCGGCCTGACCGGTCATGAGCCATAGGCTCCCGCTTCCCTCGGAAGCTACCATTACACTCGCTCCTCCATGCTTGTTTGGCCTCAGGTCCCCTCCCTTGATCCTTTCAACCAATCAGGAGCTTAAACCTTATCCAAAAGAGGTGAGATAATGCTTTATTAGGGGTACAGGTTTGTCAGTGATGTGATCAAACAATACCTAGGTAGGTTTTTTCACTTTCAATTTTGTATTACAAAAGTAACAGACATTACATAAATTGGAAACTATATTTTAAAATACTGTCGAACACCTTAGCTCAGTTGGCAGCATGTCTGACTACTGAGCTAAGTGTCCTGGGTTTGATTCCCGACATGGCCGAAAAATGTATCATTGGTGAAATGTGGGTTTACCCTTTAACATTGATGAATTATTGGCTGGGGACCAGATATTGTCTTTCCTAATCTTACGTTAGATAATAAGACATATGAAACTACAACTGGCCTAGCAAGCTGGTAGTGGAAAAGATATGGCTTGAATAAAAATCTGACCCGGGCCACAGACTGGAAGCAGTAAAGGATGTAATATTTTAAAATACTAAGCTGAAACCCCTACATAGAACATAACGTCAATTTACAAAACTTGTAGGATACATAAATTAAACTACCAGCTGTCATACCAAATTCATCCCAACCATAATCTACAAAACAAAACTAAAGTAATTTTTCCCCTTCAACTTGGTAAGACTCGCTCGGTCAATAACACACTATACTAAGACATAAATAATTTAATCGCAAAGACTCTCATAATATTTCTCTCGCACCCTTCCTTTTTATCTCGCTTTTCGATTGTTTCACCACTTCCCTACCTTGTCACCACCTTTATAAAAGATAAAAGCAAAACTGTTGGCTGTCTGTCTATTTGAGTTGGCAAGCATGAGTTAACAATGTTTATCCTAGGCAACATTTTTCTTGAACTAGGTAGTAACCTCTTACCCTTAACCCCTTGTTAAATCTATAATGCCTCCCACATTGTCCTTGTTCCCAAGCAATAGTACAAAGGATAAGGCTGCCTTCCATTTTCAGCATAACAATCTCCAGTAGTACATGACCATGCTTTTCCAAATTTTAAAGATCTACAAACAATTAATTTCCACCCGCCTCGGTGGCGTAGTTGGCTAACGCGCTTGTCGTGTTGAGCTCGACTGCTGAGGACGGGGAGATCGAGGTTCGAATCTCGGTCGGGTGAACTGGGGGGGGGGAGTTTCCTAAATGGCTTTCCACTCTC
>CABFOV010001029.1:27044-63404 GCA_902141375.1 Timema poppense
TCTAATTCAACCGTCTCAATTCCTAACCCATTAGAGTAATTAGTACTTAAAGCGTATAACCCGAACGGGTAGTAAGACGCGGTGCTAAATATTATTATTATAAATTAATTGCCGAGGGTGGCTGATCATGAACATCACTCATTGATTGTACCATAATCGGTCAATGGCCAAAGATGATCTGATCGGTGACTAAGCATTGGCCAAGCCCTAATTAAAAATTGTAAAGAAGAGAGAAAAAAAATGCTAGTATTATAGAAGAACTTTAATAATAAATAATTGAACAAGTGATTTGTATAATATCTTCAAAAATTGGACTGGTTTATTTCTCTTTTTTTAATCTAAATTTTATATTTTACTATTTAAAAATTAACTAGTTGACCATGCTATCAACCCATTAGCTTAAAGTACTTACCTAAGAATACTTTCAGTTAGGATTTTAAAATGTGTTACTGGAGTACTTTTCACGCTCTGTTTTCATTTACCATATTGGAATTATGTGTTGGTGTGGTGTTTCAGATCGTTCACAACACATCCAATGGTCCCATTACTTTTGGACCAGTCTATCACCGGGAGTTCCTGCTTGCCGTCAAGAAATTACAAGAAAAGATAGAAGCGGTGAGACATTGTTGAAGTAAAAATACTGTTTTTTTAATGCAACCATTGAATCAAAATTAAATTAAGTTTCATTTTCAACATGTTTTGTAGATTGGTGCCAGCGATGGTGGTGGTCTGGAGAAGATCTGCTTTGCCCCCCTCACCTCAAGCTTTACGGGTCCTACCATCATTAGCCAGTGTACTGTGCAGAGTATCTGGGGCTACTTCCAGGATGATATGTCACTGTTCAATGAGACGGACACAGATGCTGAGGGCTTCACTGTGGACTACCTGGACCATATCAAGGCCTGCACACAGTATGTGATAATTATTTGTCATATGATAGATATTTTTAGAGATGGACAGGAATAACATTTTTATTTTACAATAGGATGGGAAATGAGTCAAAATATCAGGTTTGAGAGAGGAGCAAGACATTATAAAAATAGTTATGCTTTAGAATAATATTGGATCAAAAATATAATCAATTTTTAAACGAAAATGATGAGACTTTTAAAAGCTTTGACTTTAATAAACGTAACATTAATAATATAATACTAGCATAACATCACAAAAACATAATTATTAGAGATGAGCCCTCAAATCCATGGAATCCCTCCAATCGCAAAGGATATTATAGAGAAAAGGATTTAAAATAATTTCAGATTTGAAACTCAAATCCCCAAGAAATATATAATTATATATATATATATTTGTGTGTGTGTGTAATTTTTTTTTCAATTTTTTAACTGAGATGTTATAATGAGTGGTTATTAGAAATAATGTTAAAATTTAGTTACTAGTTGTATTTTATATTTTTCTCTATTACCTCTTTAAGTTTATGTTTTCCAATATTTGAGTTCAGATTAAAGATTCAAATTTATAAAATAGTGGATTCAGCATAATGATGATGATAATTATGATAAAGTTAAAGGTTTTCAAATAGCATTCCTTCATCGAATCGTTTAGCAAAATTTTGAATAAATATTGACTAATATTAATTGGTGTTCTATATTTAAATATTGTTAAAGTATGAAAAATAAAAATAAATATTTTACCCCTATTAAATCAGGGTGTCTACAAGGTCATAAAGTCACAAAAATAATTTTAGTTGGAATTTCCCGCACATGGTAACAACGCGAATGCTTAAAGATAGCGCTCGCTATCCACTACACGTGATGGCACGCGCCAGTAGGAAGTTGTCTGATCGTTTTGTTTGTGATTCCAACGACAAGGTTAACTTTCACCATCTTGTATTAAATATTAATTTGGCGTGCTACTTGTCTCGTGGGGTGTGAGTACATTATGCCATGTGTGTGCCTACAAATAATGGTTTTCGAGTGAATGAATTGGAATTCAGGTTTTTTAGATGGTACAGGAAAATACAGGGACATTTTCTACAGAAACCAGGCGTTCATCTGTGTTGTGGATCTGGATCAAGATGTTGGTGGCAATGATCAATTTTTTACGCTTTCAGTGATCTGATTGCAATTTGAAGGCGGTGTAAAATGTATATTATAATTTCAAATTAACGTTGGCAGCAAATAGCAATAGTTTTGGCAGTGAAATATGGCATAATTTTTTATAAAATATAAAATAATATTATTAGTGTTAATATTTAATCCTTGATGTAATTCGTTTAATTTTAAAGACCATTCATTCAAAACAATTGAAATTTACCAATTTTTAAAATGATTTTCGTTGTCTAATGGGCACATAAAATATTAGGCCTAAATTATTTTTAATTGTGTGTTGTGAAAAAAATCCATAATTTTTTTGGGGGGCATTCAAAGATTTTATGTGTGAAGTTTAGGTTAATCTGTTAAAAGATGCCTGGTAAATGTTCGTTCAAAGAGTTTTGGCTGACTGTTGAAGAAAATAAATACTCAGTGGTTGTGCCCTTTTGAAGATGACCAGTATAAGGCTTATTGTACATTTTATAAATCGAAATTTGATATAAGCCACAGTGGGTTGAATGGAGTGAAAATTCATGGAAAAGGTAAGAAGCATTTGGAACTAGCCTCTGCCCTACTCCAAGGTGTTTTTTATTATAATATCTAGGCCCGATGTACAATATAATGTTCAACCGTTTACCGAAGGAATTTTTTTTGCACCGCGTCTTACGGACCGTTTAGGCTATACACCCCCGAAGGTATTTTGTGTTCCAAAAATGTCACCAAAAAGTCACAAATTTTTGTTCCTCTAACTGAGTAGACACCTGTAAATGTTTAAGGTTCAAACCCCTTAAAACTTCCTTTTTTTTTTTTTGAAGCTCTTTAATAGTTCTCTTGAATTGACACCCCATGAAGATTCTTTAGTCTAACACTCCTCTAATCTCTGTAATGTGTATGACCCACTAACAGACTGGCTGATTGGCCGTGATTGGTTGACCTTGGCAAAATATTTCCTTCCACCTTCATTTCCATGCTCAAAAATATAGTAGACTATATTTCGGTTCTATTCTAAATATTACAAGCTCTCTTGCATGCTGAACCGAACGAATAACTGTTGAAAGAGTACAATGAGTCATGCACTTCTCAAATTCTCTTTTTCCACAAGCAAAAAAATTCAAATTATCTATGAATTCAATATACTTAACTTGAAAAATATAAACCTTAATTAATATTAATACATAATAGCCTAGAAAGTGATTGTTTTTATTCTTGATTCTGCTGTGTGAATTATACAATTACTGTTTTTTTTAACAATTCTTTAAATATAAGTGAAATAACTCTATAAGTAAAACCTCTTTTCGTTTTATGAGGCAATTGTATTATATTTGGAAGAAGGTATAGGAAAGGTGGATAGAAACATATAAAAGGGGGACGAACACAATATGGCCTTTACAATGAAAAGAACACAGTTCACACTTTACACTGCTTCCAATGGACAAAGAGGAATGTCTCTTAAATAAAATTGATCGTCACTGCCCGACCTGGGTTTCATTCTATCGGAACTCATCAGGGAGGAGTGTGAAACGCGCAACGCAACTTCCTAAAAGAGAGAACCAAAAAACACAAAAGAGGAGAAAAAGTAAAATGGTAAAGAATAATACGACACATAGATAAGAACAATTAAAAGGTGTAACATAAAGGACAAATCCACTTTTACTATACCTTTTTCCAAATATAATACAATTAAATATAAGTGAGAATTTCTCAATGGGGATTTTTTGGAATACAATGCTGACTTTATTTAAAATAAAAATACTGGTAATTAAAACCTTTTATACTTTTTTTTAACTATTTGAACTCAAAATTATTTATATTCTTGATCGAAAAATTATAATCTATTTACACACTTCTCTATAAATGTTCATTTGAGTTTAGGAAAAGAAATTCAAAAGAATACAACCAATATCTGTTGACTAGGGCTCTGTTAGTACTTGGATTTCGAGCTTCCAAGCTTGGCCTTTAAGCTCAAGATCGAGATAAAAAGTTTTGTAGGCTTGTTATTTTCGAGCTTTCACTTGATGTACTTAATGATAAATTTTTAAAACGCATTACTAAGCATAAACTATTTAATTTAGATTATATTGGCATTTCCACTTATAAAATCATTTGGTTACTTAATAGATTGTTAAGATTAATATCAATGTTCACATTAATAACATAATGACCCGCCTTGGTGGCGTAGCTGGCTAACACGCTTGTCGTGTTGAGTTCGACTGCTGAGGACGGGGAGATCGAGGTTCGAATCTCGGTCGGGTGAACTGGGGGTGGTTTTTCCTAAATGGTTTTCCACTCTCCCTCCACGCGAATGCGGGTTCACTTCCTCTAATTCAACCTTACCAATTCCTAATCCATTAGAGTAATTAGTACTTAAAGCGTATAACCCGAACGGGTAGTAAGACGTGCTAAATATTATTATTATTAATAACGTAATGGAGCTTTAAAACTACTTTCGACTAGTAAATTTATTCAATATTATTATCCATTTTAGTTATCTTTGATTAAAGTTGTTTATTTGTATTGCCATAACAAAGCAATGAAAATAAAAATAGCTAAAAAGATTACTAAATAATTGAATGATTCTTTTTACTAATTTTATCTTGTCCATTTATAAAATAATAATTTATGTTAAATTAAAAATGTGATATCAAGAATATATCCTTGTATTAAATGTTTTCAAACTTAAGATATTTAAAACTCTGATTAAATAATATGTCTAACTAAAAGACTAGCACAAGTTTGGTTACTACTTAGTTATATAATTAGGGTTTTTTTCATTGGAGTTTAGTATTTCTAAAAGCTCTCGAGTTTGAGTCGAGTTCGAATATATTCATAATTTTAAAATGTTAAGTATATTGGTTTATTTTAAATGTAAATAGATATCACATCTTTAAAATTTCAGATTTAAAAAATAAACTAAACACATGTTTTTAAAATATGAATGACACTTATTTTTATAAATTTAGATACTTTTAGAAAAGAGGTTAACCGGAAAATACCAGTTTTTAAATTAGAAATGATATTTAAAAAACAAAGCTTAAAAATAAGAATGACACTAAAAAATATATAGGGCCTAATAAAAAAAAAGATGGGTTCAACGCTCTTGCCTTTAGGACATTAAAATTACACTAAAAATTATAAAAAAGTAATAAAATGAATATTTGCATGATGGCTTGGAAATGTACAATAAAAATTGTGTATAAACACCGCACAATAAGGTAAGTGATGATGAAGGAAGCCAATCTGAAACAATAGCTTGCTTAGGCCTAGATATAAACACACACTTCTCCCTTAGTTTTTTAAAATGCTTTTTTAAAACTTTCTCAATAGCACATTGTTTTGAATTTTCAGAAATATTAAGATTTCAATAATGTCTCTTCATATGAAAAAGAAATATTTCCGAAAATTCTAAACAAGGTGCATCTTTGCAAGTTTGAAAAAGTGGGAAGTGTGAAAATGTAAGAAGAAATTGAGAAGTGTGTTTGATTATATCCAGGCCTAACCTAACTTTCCTTTCAGGTTGGCTTCCTTCACTATCACTTAAAACTTTTGTAGGGTGTTTCTACACTGTCGTGATACAAAGATAATAAAACTTATGTTTTAATAAGCTAATATTTCCACAAAATATGCTTCAGTAACTTAATTTACCCTATAAGAAAACTTAAGAATCATAAACAGTTAGAAATTTGAAGTGTTTCATATTTCGTTTTATTCCTCAGAATAAACGGATGTGTGTAGTAAGGGCTCTCATCAGACACTATTTTATTGAAAAATTTACTTCAATTCAATTTTTAATGCTCATAAAGGTTGATGCGGATACTTTAAAATGTAGTGTGTCTAAAATAATACTTTTAGCAAACAATAATAAAAATAGTAAATGCTTTTTAATATCAATATTGTAAGTTTGGTAAAATTTATATTGCAATAAATAATATTGATTTTAAACAGGTTAACCAACATAATTATATAACTAAATAGTAACTAAACTAGCGCTAGTTTTGTGGTTATTTTAAACTGGTATTAATTAAATGGAAATGCCGATATTATCTCAATTAAATAGCCTATTTTTACTATTATGTTTTAAAAATGGATTATTATGTACATGTGAAAGCCCGAAAATGACGAGCCTACAAAACTTTCGATCTTGAGCTTAAAGGACAAGCTCGACTCGGAGCTCGAAATCAGAATGGCCCCAATAGAAGGGGATAACTTTGATTCAATACAATTTAAGTTTTACACATCTTAGGTAGTGAAAACATATACCATTTGAATCTTTAAGAATATTATTCTTTTTCTATTAGATGTGTATATTTATCTCTCTGGGATAGTGTCGAGGTCAGTACCTAACAAATGTCTCTACTCCAGATTGGAAGGAAACTATAGTGTTTTACTTTTATCAAATAAAATTGAATCATAATTGTTTTAATTATCAATTGCCATCACTAGTGAATTTAAAAATCAACTGAAGTTTGGCGCAAATTAATTATAAAATTTGGAATTCTTTTTTTTAACATAACCATATTAATGCTATTACAATTTCAGAACAAAAAAAATTACTTTACATATACGTATATGTATTAGCACTGTATATTAAACTCAACTTGACTCTATACTTGGAGCTTTTTAAGAAGCTCAATTGCAGTGGCGGCTACTAAAACTAGTGGGGGTGCAGCTACAGAAATTTTTTAGCCTTTGTTTAAAATTGTGTAAAAGAAAATTTATCCAGGAACTTGATAAATCTTAACAAAAAAAACCCAAACCTTTTTTACTTTCTTTAACTTAAATTGTTAAGTTTCACACTTGATCTATTCATTTAAAAATGAAATCCATTCTTGTTTTAATTTGCGCAAAAAGTTCAATAATTTTCTCCTTGATCTCTGGAAGACAATTGAGGAAATTTTCTCCATTGAAAGTACTGCAAGTGCATTTAGTCTTTCTGTTAAATAAAAGAACTTAAAAAAAAATGAATCAAATAGAATGACTGGAAGCAGAATAATAATCTAATTCTTCACTCTTCTACACTTGATAACATTCAAGAATATGGTACATGGTTTTTAAGCACATACACACAGAGTAAAAAAACTTTCTTCCACCATTACACCAAAGCCAGCACTGCGAGAGCAACAGTGCTCTTTCTATCAGGCATTCCCACCTTCCTCTCCAACCCCTCCTATGTGCACATGCACACAAGTCAAACATCCCGTCACTGGCACTCTGAAGCACACAGTTCCATACAAAAATTTTTGTATCTTTTTCATAGACTGGAGGATGGCTACTGAAGTACTGACATTAAGCTTGAGGAATATATATTGTACTTTAAAAATAAATAAAGAATTAAAGAAAAAAAGATTCATGATATTAAATGTTATCGATAATATCAAATGGAAAAGGGGGTACTGCAGTTTTGCAGTGCCTATACACCAGCCGCCACTGCTCAATCGACTCAATTGTTAAAAACCTTGAGCTTGCAGACCCCTTTTATCAAACTATGTGGAGAAATTTAGAAATTGATATGGTGGCATTGAATCATTCATTATTGTTAATTTGTAATAGTGTGTTCGAAATTGGTTGAAACGCTTTTAACATAACCAAATCGCTTAGCATGATTTAATTCAACATACAATAAGGCAAGGTGCTGTTTTCAGGAATGCTTATAACCCTAACTGCATGGCGCAGTATGGGGGTCCCATTGACCCAGCCATAGCCTTGGGAGGGTTCCTGGATCCAGGACAGACGTTGGTGGGCGAGCCACACTATGAGAGGGCCACCGCCATAATACTGACCTTCCTGGTTAACAATCACCACAATAAGACAAGACTGGCTCCGGCACTCGAGTGGGAACGGAGGTATTGACACTTGACAATGCAGACAATACATTCATGTTTATGCTTTCCACTAAGAGAGAAAATATTGTTACCTCTCAATTCTTTGAAATTATTTTAGTTCTATTGGGACTCTTCAGGAGTGACTGTGGACTAAAATCTAGGTGTAGATCTATGAGCATTGTCTGGAATAAAAGAAAAAGCGAAAAATTGGTATTTTTTAAAATTAGTGACTTATTTCCTAAAAAACAATAAAGAATTATTGGATTCTATCTATACTTCTTACTCTTTCCTTGGGTGCATTTCATTATCTTATTTCCATTCATATTAGTACACTTAGAAGGGTTAGATGTTCAGATATTATGCATTAGAGATTATACATTATTTAAGAAGCAGTTTTGTTATTTAAAAATATGATTTATATCCAAATGAAGTAACCTCATAGCATTAAAGTCCTTGTATGCATGATTCTTACGGTTGAAAAGACAAGTGAAGTTAGCTCATTTTTGACCAGTTTTACATGTGTGAAATGTTTGAGTTTTAGGATCAACTGAATGGCCTCTCTAAAACAAATGTTTATTTTTTAACAGTCACACATACAATTCTGAGTTAGTTTTGGATTGTTTCAGTAGATTTGGAGCTTTAGAACTTTCATTCCCATAAGAAATACAGAAGTGTGAGGATATTTCCTTTCAAATGGGTGGTGTCTTAGTTTCAATGATTTGAAATATTTATATCATACGTATGGTTGTACAGATTTGTGGAGTTGTTGAAAAACTGGACCTCTTCAAACGAGAAGCCTACCTTCATGGATGTGGCATTCACCACAGAACGCTCCATTGAGGATGAACTGGATCGAGAAAGCCAGTCTGATGTTAGCACTATCCTTGTCAGCTACGTCATCATGTTCGCTTACATTGCCATTGCACTAGGTCAGCTACGCACATGCAGTCGACTCCTGGTTAGTATCCTTCTTTTATAGTCATGTTTTTATATCCTTACGCGCATATGTTTTGTGTACATGATTTAAAGGCAAATAATTCTTTCTCAGTTGATGACGAAGGGAAATTAAAGAATACTACTAAGGAGACACTAACAATTTTTTTTAATAACTTATTTTTTGTTTACCATTAGCCATGCTAGAGGTCTCCACATATTTCAAAATATCGATATGCAAATTATATTAGTTTGTCTTGTTTCTCTTGCCAAGATAATTGTGCCAACAATCAGAGTAAAATATCTTAAAAAATTAAATTACACAAAGTTGGCTTACTTGAGAGGTTTTGAGGTAAACCAACACATATTCGAAACAGTTTTAAGACAAAATTGAAATGTACAGAATATACTCGAGGTAGACAAAAGCCTTTAAAGTTTTTGGAAATTTTTAAATGTGGAGCAAATCTAATATTCTAGATTCTTGATTTTCCCATATTCAGATAAACATGTTGCGGCTTTGCCTATAATAATTGTTCTTGTTTATATATATATATATATAAAATGTATGTATATATAAACATGTCATAAATGGTACACTGCTGTCTGAATGCATTATGGGTGAAAGTTCCATCAAATATGAATGTCTGGTTGCCTCTGAAAGAGACTGAGACTTTCACACATTTTCTGAGTATAAGCCATCTAACATTATTATTATTATTAGCACCGCGTCTTACTACCCGTTCGGGTTATACGCACTTACGCTAATGTGTAATGGTAGGGTGATTGTGAGATGAAATGAAGGACCTACAGTTTAACGTGGAATTCGAACCACGGTGGAGGCCTGGCATTCCCCACATTCACAAGATGCCTTGTCAGAGGTGAAGGAAGGGTTTGGTAATCAGATAAATCTGTGCCGGGACCGAGGATTGAACCCCGGCCGCCAGCACAGAAGTCTGACACCTTACCCCTGCCATCTAACAAAGTGCAAACTCTTTATACACATGTTAATAGACGTAACAGCATTTGTATATAACTCCAGGGTGAAAAACAAATCGAGCAAAAAGAAAAAAAACGACTGACTTCCTTTAATAATTTTGTAAGTGAAATATAAAGAAATTCTTTATCTCCTCTCTCCTACATTACCCTGGAAAACCAAGAATACTCCATATAGAAAAAAAAAATTGCTTGTTAAAACCCTGTTTAGCCATTGGTGTCTTGGCACTCAAGTTAAATAATTAACTCATGTTGTTTAGATTGACAGCAAAGTGACCCTGGGACTTGGTGGTGTCTTGATAGTCTTGGCTTCGGTCGTCTGTTCTGTTGGATTCTTTGGCTTTTTGGGTGTGCCTGCCACACTCATCATCATTGAGGTATTAATTAATTAATTTGTTTGTTACTCTCTCTCTCTATATATATATATATATATGTATATATTATACATACATACACATACACACATATATGTATGTATGTGTATGTATTCATGTATACACACATATATATACATACCTATGTATATGTATGTATACACTAGAGATAGGCCACTCGAATCCACCGAATCCTGACAAGTATTTGAGATTCGAGGATTCGGTGTTTTACTGGATTCGATGATCGAATCTTTCACCTTATAAACAAAGTATCATATGTTTAATTAAAAAAATTACTTAGTTAGGCCTACTTGAAAAGCATAACTTAATCCGTAATATTTATGTTGTTGGACTAAAGAGATAAACATTAATACAATCTTCTTTTAAAAAAATAAAAAATTATTAGGTGTGGAAAATCTTACGTGCCTTGTACCCTACCCTCCCACCTCTATGGGAAACTTGGACTCGACTGTTTCGGCACATGCTCACTTATAAACTTTCACCTCACGAACAATCTTGTAAATATTTTAATAAACACATTAAAACTCTTCAAAAACTGAAAATCAAAACTATAATTACAAATAAACTCGAAATAAATTAAACAAATCATGGATTTTTTTAACAGAAATAATAACTCATTACGGATGATACATAGTCAGCCGCCATTACACACGATACAAAGTTGGCCGCCATGACGTATATGTTTACTCGCCCGAGTGATGATTAAAATAAAGATACTGTTAATTCTTACTACCCAACTGGTTTTAATTATCTACAACTATGTAAAGAGCCCCAATTTATTGCATATGATCCTTAAGTTAGATATTTTGTTGGGTTTCATGAAAAATAAATCCGGAACAGTCAGACAGTGATAAAACTGTTTATTTATCCCTATCGACCTACGTATCATATATTGATTGTTTGTTTAAAATTGATTCAGGTAATCTGATCACTTAGTAAGTGCTCTCGAGTTTTAAGAATCAAATAACGACATGCTATTCCATTATTTATCTTTTAATTGATTTTAACTTAGTTTTTATTATTTTTTAAAAATATGTTATTGAAGTAATTGTATTGAAATATTCAAACGTATTCCTGCCTTATAAAATGGGAATGAAAATATTGTAGTCGAAAATATGTTTGTGTTTTAAATAGAATGTAATCTCAGAAATCGATATATCACAAGAATCGAATAAATTTGTTTTCTACGCAAAAATTGATAATGGATATAAAAGAAAATAATAATAAAACATGAGCATTATTGAGTTCACTATTTCCAATGTATGTTTAGTTGTTAAACCTGTTTTAATCTTTATTAAAAATATCCGTTTGTATTTTTATTTTTGCTATCTTAATACAATAAAATATCCTTTAATGAAGATTAAAGTGGATCAAAGGATATATAGGCCTAATCTATTTATTTCACATGTTTTTTTAGAAACTTAACCCATTCTAACAACACTTTTAAAAATAACTAAAAGACACTCAAATTTTGATTGATTTGATTTGATTTTTAAACAATAATATCAGTCTAGATTGTTTCATTTGGCTGGATTTTAACCTGTATTTTTATATATACACATACCTATGTATATGTATTTATACACACATATATACACATACATATGTACAGTAGCCCCATGGCTTCTTTGGTGCTGACTGACAGCTCACAGCTGACTTCAGACAACTTAAAAAAATTACCAGACCAAATTACGTATCCCTACGCCAAACCAGATATCTGTAAAAACATGTGTTTAGCAGCTGTCACTTCCTACAGTCAAAATTTAGGTATATGCCTAAATGTTGACTGTCAGAAGTCAGCACTAAAGAAGCTATGGGGCTACTGTATATGTATTTATACACACATATACACATACATATGTATACACACATATATACATACATATGTATACACACATATATACACATACCTATGTATATGTATGTATACACATACTAAATTTACTGAAGTTTTCGTGGATACTTCAATGACAAACAAGTATTAGGTTTTTTCCCTTAGAATCTTATATTGTTAGGTTTTCAAATAAAAATAAATCATAAATATGTTTTCCTTGTTATCATTACTTTGGTAACTGTCTTAACATCAATAATTTGTTATAGGTTATTCCATTCTTGGTCTTGGCTGTCGGTGTTGACAACATCTTCATCCTGGTGCAGACACACCAACGGGAAGCCCGACGGTCTGACGAGAGTCACTCAGAACATGTGGCAAGAATCCTTGCCATGGTGGGGCCCTCCATGCTCCTCACAAGCACCTCAGAGTCATGCTGCTTTTTCCTAGGTCATTAATATACTAAGTTCAGATTTAAAATATTGGCATACATATAATATAACTCAATAAGGAAAACTTATTTTCGCTTTATGAGGTAATTGTATTATATTATATTTGGAAGAAGGTACAGGAAAGGTGGATAGAAACATATAAAAGGGAGACAAACACAATATGGCCTTTACAATGAAAAGAAGAACACAGTTCACACTGACATATATATAATGGTTTAAATTAGGAGGGATAGCCAGCACACTTACCATGGTGATACTGGAGTAGAAATTTAGATATAACACTAAAAAACACATAAACACATTTTTAAGGACAAGCTTTCACTGTCACAGACAGCTTCATCAGGTCAGGAGAGTAGACTGATGCTCTTGATAGAAATGTAAGGTTGACAGTCTTTGACAAGAAATCATCACAAAGGCAACATGTCTGCATATGGAGCTAAGGGTCCCGGGTTCAATTCCCCACCTGGCTAAAAATTTATCTTTGAAGAAAATATGGGTTTACCCTTTCACAATGATAAATTAACGGCCAGGGACAGTATGTTGTGCGTGTCCTAGTTTAAAAATGGATTATAAGGCATATGAAGCAATGGCGGTCCTAATTGGCCGATAGTGGAAAATATATAGCTTGAATAAAACAAAAACTGACTACAAGCGGTAATGTACCTTCATTACTGTTTCCAGCCTATGACATGGGTCAGTTTTTATTTCTTTCAAGCCATATATTTTCCATTACCAGCTGTCTAACCTTTAATAGCTTCATATGCCTTAAAATTTAACTTATGACTAGGACAGGCACAACATACAATGCCCCAGCCGTTAATTTATCAATGTGAAAGGGTAAACCCATATTTCACCAATGATAAATTTTCTGCCAGACCGGAAGTTGAACCTGGAACCCTTAACTCAGTGGACAAACATGCTACCGACTGAAGCCTAGGTTTTGGACTGGAATCAGTAATGGTTGTAAAAAAAAGTTTTGCTAAATAATTTAAATAACTTTAAAAGCTATACGCTATGCTGTTTTCACTGAATTCACCAATGGCACAACCCCTTGTGGGAAATTTGTTTGAATGGCTATGAGAGCGGTGGGATAGAACAGGTTGTGGCTAAGACAACAAAGAATATGTTTTGATATCTAATGAAAAGTTCTAATGGCCTACAAAATGTCTACTTTAAATGTGATAGTCGTAACATAAACTTTAGAGTTCGTCATGCTCACTCTGATTAACTGTCCATGTTGGACACTTGCAAAACCAGCTGGCTTAGTATACTTTCCTGCTCTCTCATGGCGGTCCCTAAACACATTTGTTGCGTTTGCTGGATATATTACAATAGATCTTTTAGGGATAATTGACACATCTCCTGTCTAAAGAAGGCTTGATTAGCTTTGAGCCACATACACTACAATGGTGTGTGTGTGCAGGAATCCGTTGTTTTGATTTTCTGACGATTTAGTACACATGAATTCATTGTCTACATTGCACAACTTCACTGGGTCAAGGAGAAAATTGATTGTGAATTTAGTAGAGGGTGCTGCAGAATTATTATTTACTGTCAGATTTAAAGAATTAGTATTCACTGGAAAAGTTTACTTGAAGGAATTTAATAAAATAAATGTGCTCTCTAAATTAATATTAATAGCCAGATTAATATTAAATTTTTTTTTTTTAATTACTGACAATACCCTTATCTTTCTTAAAAATATTTTCCTACATTTTACATTAGAAAAGGTGCAGTAAATATGTATAGAAACAAACATATAAAAGGGAACTAAAACAAAATAGCTTTTACAATAATAACACAATTCACTTTGAAAATAATATTTATTTGTAGGTGCCTTGTCAGACATGCCCGCTGTGAGAGCATTTGCTCTATATGCTGGTATGGCTTTGGCGATAGACTTTGTGTTCCAAGTGACCTGCTTTGTCAGTCTTTTGACTCTTGACTCCATCAGGCAAGCTGTGAGTACATTTGTAAACCTATGCTTTTAATAATATTTTATTCAATCAAGATAACAATCTTATTGTTTTGAAAATAGTATATTAGTGTTGTATTTTATTTACATATTTTTAAGAACAAGTCCCTATGCCCCTTTTTGTTGGTTAAGGAAAATAATTTGATATTATCTTAAGTCAGATGGATTAAATTACATTCATAGCCTACAGATGGTATCAATAAAATTAGTTTAAATAAAAAGGCTATTCATTTAAAAAACAATTTTTCTGTACTTTGTATTTTAAATGTATCATTCATTGTTGTTCCAGGGAAACCGTCTGGATGTTTGCTGCTTTATGCAAGGCCCAAAAACAGACCCAATAGATGTGTCAGACGGAGTCCTCTACAAGTTCTTCAAGGCAATATATGTGCCCTTTCTAATGATGAAAGGTGTGCGTGCAAGTGTTATGGTGGTGTTCTACGCCTGGCTTTGCACCAGCCTTGTCGTCGTCCCTCGGATAGGTATAGGCCTGGACCAAGAGCTCTCAATGCCAGAGGACTCTTTTGTCCTCAAGTACTTTAAGGTAATGTTGATATCAGTCTTTCAGTTAATTTTGATGTTTTAATCATATTTCATTCCTTGGACTTTTTCTTTTATATATATAAACACACAAACTAGTTTTTGATAGTTAATTTTTGGTAACTTTGAGCACAGCTAATATATTGGTGCAAGGAAAGAATTTGATTGAATATCATATTTAAAAAAAAGTAAAATGGAATTCAAATTCAACTTTGGGCTAAAGTGTGTTTTTAAAATAGAAGGTGTTAGCCAGCACACATATGGGTAGTATAAACCAACTCGAAATTATTTTAAGTAGAGTTGGGTTGAATCCGAATCTTGGGAAAAAATCATGACCATAAGAGGAAATTTAAATAGAATAATAAAAAATACTAATAGAAACTAAAACCCTAACATTCTTTCTTACTATAATCCATTCACTATAACATGAATACATTGAGTTTAGTGGTAATTACTGGTCTGGGGTCAGGTTGAGTTAATCTTATTGTAATTAGTTCTGAACTACCGATAATTATCATTAGGGCACTAAAACAAATTACATTCAAAATCATTTTCCTTAATGATTTGAGTCTTTCATTAAAATTTTTCTTGAATCCTTGAAGATTGAATATTCTGAAGGATTCAGGGGATTTGAGAACTCATCCCTAATTTTAAGGGTTCGGGGCAGTAATGTGCTGTGTCACAACTAAATACTTCATTTCTTAGATCAAAAGTGGAATTATTTGTGATTATGAATTTAATATTTTTCTAAATCAGAGATATTTGAATATTATAATTTTAGATATTACCATTTTATGGCTAAACACATTATTGTCCCTAGCAATCATTTTAAAATAAGCCTTCATTGGCACCACTAGACATTTTATCAGCTAAAAAATTTAGTGGTGTTTATTTCAACAAGTTTTAGTAGACCATTAGTCAGATATCTGCACAGGTTATCCCTTATATATTTAACCACTAAGTAGGTAATTTGCGATGCTTTAGTTAAGATCCCTAATCTAGTTTACTGGACACCAATGATCCTATACATGACTGGCAAGTATGTCCACTATAAATAAATCATGGGTGCCCTGTGATTAAGAGCACAGGGTCCAATGTTAATAATAGTCTCAGTAATGTCCATGCAAAAAAGTACTATTTTATATAAGGGACACAAATAACGTAAGAAACTGCTCCAGTGTTTACATGTTGTAAAAAGACAGGAAATCTTTGTACCCCATGGTTTGAACCTTAGCTTCCTGGGTCAAACTTAATTGTTAAAATTAAACTTTGGTATAGCGATCTGTGTGTGTGTTTTTTTCTTCTTCACTAAACACTGGTAGAATTAAAGTTTTATAATAAAAAATCTGACAACATTGGTTTAAATATCCCATTTTGAAAGTGCTCATAAAAGTTCAATAGTTAATTTATATTACCATATTTGTGAATTGTGTATTCTGAACATATTTAATCAACTTCTTTCTGTCCACCAGGCAATGAACAGTTACCTGTCTATTGGGCCCCCCATGTATTTTGTTGTAAAAGATGGACTCAATTATTCGGATACAATGACTCAGAACATGATTTGCGGGGGTCAACACTGTAACAGCGATTCCCTTCTAACACAGGTGTATGTAGCGTCAAAACGACCAGCAAGGTAGGTTTTTCCATTCACATAATTATATATAATGCACATGTTTTCTACACTTGTAGAAGGCCACTTAATCCGTCCCAAGGAAAGAATTATGGCCGACCTTCACTAAATTAATATATTGGATTCACTGATTATATTTGTTTTAAAAGGGGCTTATTAATTTGGGGATTTTAATAGGCTTCTTTAAAAAGAACTAAAAATGTACTCAGTGTTTCAATCTTATAATTTATCACATTTTAAAATAAACCTTTCATTTTATCTATAATAAAATTCCAATATAATTGGTTAGAAGGAAGCTCAATGATTAGAATTTTTCAAGTCATGCTTAAAATTAATATAGCATGTTTTCTTATTTTCACTCTCAAATCATTAGTGGATATAATACTTTGTTTGGAAAGTAATTTACATCCAAACATTACATGTGTTAAAGGTTAAGTCAATATATTGTACAACTTGTTTTTATATGTGGAAACAGGTATGGGAAAAAGAGGTAGAAACTCACAAGAGAAGAACACTTTTCACTGAATAAGATATATTGGGTTTTTTCTTTTTATATGTTCCTCTCTCTTTTCCTGAAGCTTATTCCACACATAACAAAACATACCTCCAAAGGTGAAGAGATTTTGCTTAAATAAATAAATCCAGATGGTTTCAGATTTTTATACCCATGCTTATTTTTCTTAAAAAATTCAACAAATAATGGAGCTATTATTTAATCAGATCTCAAACTAAGATTTAAAAGTATGTATCTATCCTCTTGCAGTTCATATATTGCCCGGCCAGCCAGCTCGTGGCTTGATGACTACATTGATTGGTCTACTACCACCGGATGCTGTAAATATTTTCCCAACAACATGTCCTTTTGCCCACATGATTGTAAGTAATTTGACTTAATAAAGACAATTTTATTGGTAAGGTGCATAAACATAAATAATATCAGTCAAGATTTGTATCTCATTATTATTTAACCAAGGCATGTGCAGGATCTTGAACTTCGGAAAAAAAAACCGGGAAATATGATGTTGACGGAACTCTCGCAGGGAAAATTATTTCTTTGGATCTTTCGGGAAAAATTGATGTATAAAAAAAGCTACAACTAAATATTGTTTATCAATGTGACTTTTGTATTTAATGTTCATTAACAATATTAATAATTTATTTAATAGTGAGTTTTTGTGATTCACTGGGTTATTTCTTGGTATTTTATCGACAAAGGGGTTCTGATCAATATAACACACATGAACTACTTTGAGTTTTTTTTAAATAAACACAAATGGTGGTTGGGTTAGAGTAGATATAACAGCTGTTAGATTTATGTAAACCTTCAAAGTACTGCAAATTGACATAAAATGTCCTGTTTAATCTTACTATTAGTAAATTAGTAGGAATGAAGTTATCCGGGAAAGAGTAGGGGTACAAGGAGTATATGAGATATTAGAGGAAGTAAGACTGAGATGGTATGGGTATGTAATGAGAATGGAAAAAAAGAGGATGCCAAAGAAAATGTTGGAAATGAAGTATATAGGAAAAAGACTGCAAGGGAGGCTAAGAAAGAAATGGGTGGAACAGACAGAAAGTGTTCAAGTGAGAGGAGAAGAAAGGAAGAAATTAAAGGAGGAAGATAGAGGTATTATACTAAACTGGCCTGGTCACAGGCTGGAAACTGATGATGATGAGGATGATTATACTGATTCATGTTTATTTTGTCTTGTCCTAATATTTGCACAACAAACTAAGCTAAACTTATCTTCTCAAAAATAACTTACAAAAAACATGTACGCATGAGTAAATAGTCTTATATCGTATATTACTCTTAAATCTTTTATTTTTACATTCATCACTATTTCACTCATATGGTCTGGGTAGGAAATTATTTATCTTTAATTCACGATCATAAAGTATTGACTAAAGGCCGAAGGCGTTAGTCCATTAAGTGTCTGCCAAGCTTCATAACTTATACTTAGTTTCGAAAAATAAATTCTGGCTTGAACAATTATGAAGCTCAACCAACACAAATATTGACACCTAAAATACTAAATTTATATTGAATCATTATCGTTTTGAACCGCTTTGTGGATTATAAATAAATATCCAGATGAAACAATCTTAAATAATTGAATTGCATGTTATGATAACTTGATTTATCAGCATAGCATGAAATACTACAAACTTTTGTACAACACAACAGTTTATAAATAGTTTTGGTGCATAAAGTCTTATAAATAAGTAAATTTTTTCAAGCCTTAAACAATAAGCAAAAAATATTCAAACTTTGATATGGCTTTGAGAATATTTCGATGTTTGATTAAAGTTTTCTTGATACTTAAAAAGTGGATTTGCACACCCCTAGAGTCCACAAGGGCTGATGTGTGTCCTGTGGGTGAGACACTTTTTTATACAATTGATCAGCCAATGGAAGGGAATGTTCCCATATGGATCTTTGGAAGTTGGGAGAACTCTGATGGGGCAAGTTCCCCATAAATTTTGATTGTTTTGTCTTTTCATTAAAGTCTTGATATTTTGATTCTTGTTGGATAATCTAGTGTAGTTGTTTATTATAAAAATCAGTAAGGTCATAATTAACTTGATGTAAGTGTGGGTGTCAGAAAGCTGCCTTTCAGCCTGATGTACAGTAGCCCCATGGCTTCTTTGGTGCCGACTGACAGCTCACGGCTTTGAAAAGTTACCAGATCAAATTATGTATCCTGACGCCGAACCATAGTTTTGATGGTGGTCATTGACCCTTTGTCTGCAGGTATAATCATGATTGGAATGATTCTTCTAAACTACAACATTCATTGAGTTTATTTATTTTTGGCAATAGTTAGTTTGTAATGATTAAGTTATATTTGTATTTCAGATAATGTGGACTGCAATGATTGTGACATTGCTCAAGACAAGAACACAAATCGGCCTATTCCAACAGCATTTAAGAAATACCTTCCGTTCTTTTTGGAGGACAATCCTACAGAGAGCTGTGCAAAGGCTGGACATGCGTCTTACAGTAGTGTGAGTTAAACAATTACTAGGAACATGTAAAAGTTGCATTTGCAAAATTATTTTTTTCTTTCTAAATAAACACAATTTTTTTTTTTAATTTGACAAATACCACGTAATATACAATTTTTGCCGTGATAAGACTGGCAATAACAGTATGTGAGGGCTGCCATTCATACAGAAAGAATCAGTTTTTGAAGATTTTCAAAATTAAAACAGATCACACAGGATATGAGTATTTTAAGGGGTTTTTAGTGGGTTTTTTTTTTCAACAAAATCTACCTTAACACATTAAGATACTTATATCCCGATTTAAAGAGATCTATTCTTTGTTTTCAGCCTTTAAAAGATTTCACACTAGTTCCAAGCAACACCATCAATATATATGGATTTTGCTACGGGTGGTCATGTTTGGCAAAATTATATCTTATTTATTCTTATTCTAGGGGTCTGCAAGCTTGGTTTTTTTCATTTGAGTCAAACTCAAGTCGATTATTTCTAAAAGCTTTAGATTTTGAGTCTAGTACGGATGTATTCATTATTTTAAAATGTTAAGAGTATATTTGTTTATTTGAATTGTAAATAGGTATCACATCTTTAAAATTTCAGATTTAAAAAATATACTAAACACATGTTCTTAAAATATGACTGACAATTATTTTTATAAATATAAATACTTATAGGAAAAAAGTTAATAAATGGAAATATTGGTTTTTAATTTAGAAATAACACACAAAAAAGGTCACAATTTAAAAATAAGAACACCACTAAAAAATAATCGAAATCGTTTCAACACTCACGTCCTTGACATTAAAATAACACTAAACGATATATATAAATTATTAAATACATGATAGCTTGGAAATGTACAGTTAGATAATGTAGCAACACTGCACAATAATGTAAGGTAAATGATAGTGAAGGAAGTCAACCTTAAGTAAAAAATTTAAGCCTAGATATAAACACACTTCTCAATTTCTTCAAACACTTTTACACTTACCATTTCTTCAAAACTTTCACAGTAGCACATTGTTTTGAATATTCAGAAATATTACTTTTTCATTAATGTCTCTTCGTAAAAGTGTAAGAGGAAATAGAGAAGTATGTTTGTGTATTTCTAGCCCTAACCTGACTTTCCTCTCAGGTTGGCTTTCTTCTCAAGTTGGCTTTCTTCACTATCACTTTACAATACTGTATTGTGTTTCTAAACTGTATTAATACAAAGTTAATAAAACTGACGTTATAAGCTAATATTTCTCCAAAATATGCTTTAGTAATTTAATCTACCCTATAAGAAACGGTAAGAATCATAAACAGACATTTGAAGTGTTTCGCAGTTTATCTATTATTCCTTAGAAGACGTGATCATGTATGATTGCACTGTTACATTTCCATTCCTCTATGCACGTTGTGCATGTGCGTTTGATGGCCTCTCGTTAGACATTATTTTATTGAGAAATTTACTTCAATTAAATTTTTAATTCATACTTTAAAATTAGTAATGAATAAAATGATAGAGTATTAGGAAAAAAGTAGAACACAAATAAAAGAAGACACTAACACAAATTTACACACACTTCAATATTTCGATGCTATTAAAGCACCTTCCTCAGGAAGTAGTAGTAAGACATGTGAGTCTAATTACGACTACTTCCTGAGGAAGGTGCTTTAATAGCATCGAAATATTGAAGTGTGTGTAAATTTGTGTTAGTGTCTTTTCTTTTATTTGTGTTCTACTTTTTTCCTAATACTCTATCATTTTATTCATTACTAAATGTTTTTGCTCAATGCACTTTTTTCATACATAATACTTTGAAATTAAAAATATGACTAAAATATTTCCAGCAAACAATATTGAATAGTAAATGCTTTTTTAATATAAATTGGTTAAGTTTGGTAAAATATTTTATTGTGATAAATAAGATCAACATTGATTTTAGACAGGTTAACCAACATAATTTTTTAACTAAATAGTAACTAAACTAGTGCTAGGTTTGTAGCTAAACATATTCATTAATACAAGTTTTAAATATCTTAAGTTTGAAAAAATTTAATATGATAAATTCTTGATATTACATTTTTAATTTAACATAAATTATTATTTTAGAAAAGGACCAGATAAAAATAGTAAAAAGAATAATTTATTATTAAGTATTTAGTAATCGACTTAGGTAGCTATTTTTATTTTCATTGCTTTGACATGGCAACACAAGTAAACAACTTCAATCAAGTTTTATTCAAAATGGATGACAATATTGAATAAATTTACCGGGTTGAAAGTAGTTTTAAAGCTCTATTACATTATTAATGTGAAACTTGATATTTTTAACAATTTGCCTACTAACCGAATGATTAATGAGTGGAAATGCAGGTATTTCAATTAAATAGCCTATGCTTACTATTGTATTTTAAAAATTGATTATTAAGTACATCAAGTGAAAGCTCAGTAAATGACAACCTTACAAAACTTTCGATTTCGAGCTTAAAGGACAAGCTCAGTTTGAAGCTCGAAATCCGAGTACTTGCAGAGCCCTATTTGATTCCTTTCTTTATTTGATAGTAGCTTAGTCTTTTATGACAACATGTTTCGGTATTATTAGGGTTTGGTCTAAACATAAATTGATATTCAATCATTTCGATATTGCTATTTGTAAAACTCTAAGCTATTGATATTGAGATATAAAGTTTTACATTACTAAGCATGAAATGTTGTGTGTTTATTTTTATTTGATTTTCCTCTGAATATGTTAGTAAATAGTTATATACGATACACAATATGAACGCAAAATGTAGACGGCTCTATCCTAGTTCTGTAACGTTACTTTATGTTAGGACCACAGGTATTCCTGTGCGAAACATGTTGAATCAAAAACACTTAGAGCCAGAGAGTGTCTAAAAAATGTTGTATGTTATAATAACAAAGACTACAATAAGAAATAAATTGAATGTTAAAGGTTGAATAGTTGTAGTCTTTGTTATTATAACATACTCTAAAACCCCTTACGAAAGATTATTTTTAGAATGTTTTCTAAAATGTTAAAAAAATTTTGGGAAGTATTAAACACCAGGCATATGTAATCACTCTGTTAAATGTGGCCGAATAGAATTTTTAATATGCATTAGCAAAAGACATGTGAGGAGATAGTTTGATAAAAATGTGCAAAAGTTTATTCAAAGATTTCTTGTGATGTACAACAATGTTCTGACTGACACAAGAAAGAACCTTAAGGAAAATAATTTGGCCACATTGGCAATGTTTTCATTTGAGAGTGTAGGATAAGTCTATTTTGCAATTAACTTGGTGTTGAGAAATAAATAATAAATACAGTATTCATTTTAGAACAAGACCAGAATCCAATAGCACAGCTTTGGTTAATAATGGGACCATTTATTTACTGTATGCAAATAAGATTAAAAATGTCTGTGTGCTCACCATAATTATGCTAATAACCTAATGTTGCTGTATAAATATCCTATTGCATTGCTCTAACAACCATCATTCATTGACTGACTGGGGAAACCCTCTCTACTCTTTGAGGTACAAAGTAAAATTCATGAAAGATGGTACAGGAGAGAGGGATAGAAACACACTAATAAAGGGAGCAAACTTGATATGGCTTTAGATTGCAAAGAAAAGCATATGATAGTTCTTTCCCTGTCATTGGCAACCCACTCAACTATGAGTGATGTCTTGGACCATGTGGGTATTTCTCTATTCACTCTTGAATTGTTTTGATTGTGTTTTTCAGGGTGTGAATTACCATCTCACAGACAACAACAATACAGCAATAGTAACAGCCAACTATTTCGCTGCATTCCACACCATTTTAAAAACTTCATCGGATTACTACGAGAGTATCAGAGCAGCCCGCAAGCTCTCCGATAACATCTCTCTTACTATCAACACCCGACTGAGAGCAGCCGGTCAGAATACAACCATCAAGGTGTTCCCCTATAGGTGACTGAATGCAGCCCTCACTTTACATCAGACTGGCTTTTATTTTCTTATTTTTCAAATTTTACCAATAAGGGACCTAAAGTAATTTAAAAAATATTATCTTATCAAAGGATGGAATTATACAATGATTTTAAGTGCTAAATTCTTGAAGAAAAATCTCTCCACTCATAGATATATAGATTTATTTCCTTATATTTTTCCCTATTACCCATGTCTTTAACTTTTTCCAAACTATAAAGAACTCTTTAAATAAAACCATTTGTCTTAGTTTTTTAGTCTAACACACAACTAGACCCCAGACTATTATTTTATTACTTAATTGAATGAATTTAATTTTAAATTTGCTCACTATAGTTAAACTTCTTGTTGTCCTAGTGTAAGATTGGTATGTCTTTGAAAAACTGATTGAATATCCCTCTGTTCATATCTAGTGTCTTCTACGTATTCTTTGAGCAGTACCTGACCATGTGGCCTGACACACTCAAGAGCCTAGGAATCTCCCTGGCAGCCATCTTTGTAGTGACATTCCTGCTCATGGGATTTGACATCTTTTCATCTATTGTAGTTATCATCACCATCACCATGATCATAGTGAACCTGGGTGGACTCATGTTCTGGTGGGGGATCACCCTCAACGCTGTGTCACTCGTCAACTTAGTCATGGTGAGTGGTCAAACAAAGAAGCAGAATCTAGTAGGGCAACATTTTCAGCTACTTCTACAATAGTGGAAGTATTTTAAAAAAACTCAATGGCATTAGTCCACAATCTCACTAAAGCCATACTGACAGAGTGGCCACCGCCTGCTGGTAAAGATATTGTCAACTTCTGCAAATAGAGGGTTTCATGTGGTCAGCATGCTACGTTCTTGGTCTTATTGAGATTTATCAATGGTAGGTGGCATCAGGTGAAAAAGTTCTCAGGGCGTGCTGGAAGATGAAGAGGTTGTGAGATCTACAGATGATGGTCTTGGCAGAGGATTGATGCAAAATCCCAGTTCATATTTTCCCAGATAATGGAGTGAGAGCTAGGAAGGGAGCTGTGGGTGACAGTACACATGTGGAGTTGTAATGGCTTTCGTGAGGACCAAGGGAGGGGGTGTGGGTGGATCTCTAGGACTACTCTGGGAAGGGTATGAAATTAAACGATTTTCTTTGGAAGGGTTTGGGCGATGGTACTCTGTGCGTGGACAGTGAGAAGACATAATGGGAGGGAAAAACAGAAAATTAGGATAAAATTGGTAGTTTTGAATGGTAGTGGTTTCTGGGGATGCTGGACTCGCTTGACACCTCCTCAAGTTCCCCTTTTTCGGAAGCTTGGCATTGGTGTGGAAGAGAGGGGAACGGGGAGAGAGAGGTAGAATAGGAGAACAGGTGGTGTGGGTGAGGGAAGCAGCCACTGGCATATACCCTAGAGAAGGTTTCAAGGAATAGAGGAGTCTTGGGAAGCAGCCAAAGGTTGGTGCATACCCAAGAAGGGAAAAGTAGAAATAAGAAAGTGACGAGCTAGAAAACTTTTTTTCTTTTTTTGTTATATAGCAAAATCAAACTTAATTGAATACCAGTGATCATGAACATACATTTAAGTGTGATTTCCGCACCTACAGTAGCCCCATGGCTTCTTTGGTGCTGACTAACAGTTCACAGTTGACTTCTGACAGCTGCTAAACACATGTTCTCACTCCACATATAAGGGTGAGTTGGGCCTGTATCTGTGGCTCTTTCTGATTTTAGTACCTCTCGATCTCTTGTTTTTGTTCGAGGGATTCCGTCTTCATTTTTAGAGTGGATCTGATCAGGGGCTCATATGAGGTTGTGTCGAGCACAACCAACCCTCCAGCTGTTAATCTCAGTTTTGTAAGCCAAAGCTGCTACTTTTAATTCAAGTAACTTCTCATTTATCCTCATGAAACTGAGTTGAGCTCATTCCAGACCCACTGCTTCACAGAAAATCCAAAAGAGCCAGGGATTGAACCCGAAACCTCTCTATCTATAGCCAGGATCTTCGACCACTAAACTACAGAGGTGGTCATTGTAAATATAAAATACTTAATTTTTAAAGACACTGAAAATGTTTTTACACACACTAAATGGCACATTAAAATGACCAACAAAATATTTAAAGTTTATTTTAGCATTTTTGAATTTATAATACATTGTGAAATAAAATTAAACAATTTTTTGGCAAAATTGAGTTTGAGTTAAGTCCTATAACAGAACAAAAAGACCATTAATTTTGTAAAAGTAGTAGTAAAATACTTTTTTGAACTAGCTTTAGTAACGAATTGTTGTTACTGAAGGCCTTTCGTTAGGTGATTAAAGATAATTTGTTTCCATTTTTAACCTCAAAAAAATTATTGCAGGCTTTTTATATTGAAATTAGGGGTGTGTGAATATTTTAAAATTTGACAAGTATTTGTGAAAATAATTTTGGATGTGCATATTTACTAATATTTAAATGTACACTTCCCTCCCCTTTTTCAATTTCTTGTATGTCCAAAGCATAGCTGTTCACTTGGTGTTGTCTATTATCAGACCGAAAAGTTAAGCATTATTGATTTTTAAGATGTGCATGGAACACTTTTGCATAAACCTGTACATTACACTTTCTTGCCCTAAGCTTATTTGTGTACCAACCAGGGAGTCAAACAAGAACCGGAAGTCTAAAAACAAATTAAGAATTGAAATCAAAATTGATATCTAATTTTAGATTGATAAATGTTATTACTGGTTCTTTAAGGTTCTAGTTTTTTATAATTTTTTATAGCTGCATTTTATGTGCTTTTTTTTCTTTAACTTTATTTTATTTTCCAAGAAGATTATGAACGTGCCAATTAGCACTTATTAGTGAGCACTATTGGTTCAAATTCTTTAGGAATGATTGGTGTCAAATGACCTCTTCATTTTAATCATAGGGTTAATTACTTAAAAAGATTAATCTTGCTTTGATTGACAGTAAACATGTCTTTGAGGGGGAAGTACTGGGAACTAGTCTAAAAGAAGTCTAAGCTAAAAACAAAGGAATTTAATGTTATTTCATTTATGACCTGCTTTGTTGGCCACATAATCTAAGGTGTCAGCCTCGCAAGTCTTCAAAATTCAACCTTCTTCATCCTTAAAACAAGAATAGTTACAGGGTGGCCAAGCATTAGGAAAAGCCCTGGTAAAAGTGCTTGAATTTTGAGCATTGGAAAAAAACTAAAGCTGTCAAATTCGATTCCTCGATACCCTTGATTCTTACTGGTATAGAAATAATCGAGAATCTTTTTTAACATTAAGATTCTCGCTATTTCGATTAATAGCTCTCAATAAAACTGTCAACTAAACAAAACGGCAACATTCAGAATAGGTAATAATTGATTATCTCTCATATTAGTTTATTTATCATTGCTCTTAAATGCCGACAAATTGTAATTATACCGTATTGCCTCGACTTTAATACAAACCTAACATTTGGAGGTGTTCTGAATGAAAAATGAATGGTCTCGAATATAATAGGACCCGACATTATGACAGTAACAAGATGTAATAATTTAACAACTTTGACACACTATTTTTATAGTATAATTCAAGTGAAACTGTCAGAATAGATTAATCGATTTTAAACAATCTATATATAATATGTAGACTAGAGATGGCAATTTTCCGTAATATATATATATATATATATATATATATAATTAGGTGATATATCACAACGTGTTACATTGAGTTACGATATTTCGATCAAATTAAGATGGTCACTTTCTTGTAATTATATTCCTTGTTACTTTCACCTTTTAATGATTTATTTAGCTCTTTGAATAAGACAAGTTTAATAAAAACAGAGTAAAAAAGTTTTATTTATTTTAATTCTATAGAGTTGGAGCATAGTCCAATAAATTGTTGCCAAAACACCTCATTACCAATTTTTGGTGAGCTAATGTGTGTTTGTTCATTTATGGCGGACAACTTTGTAATTTTGGTTATTTAGGAAATGTGTTCTTTCTGTTATAAAATCTGCAATTTATTTTATTTATTTTGAGATTATATGTATTTTTTTGTTTCGATTTTCAGTTTTGAAGACTTTTAGTGTGTTTAAATATCAATGAGATTGTGTGATTAAAGTTTCAAGCGACCATGTGTTGGTTGAAATGGTAGAGTCCCAGTTTCACATTGAAGGGGGAGTAGGGTATCAGGCACGTTAGCTTTTCTGGACAGTAATCATTTTTATTAAATATCTAAATAAAATAGTGTTTGACTGTTTTTACAGAGCTAATATCTTTTATTTGACAAATAATGGCTACAGAAAAGGTTTTTATTTTCAAGTAGTCCTACCTAAGTATTTAAAGTTGCTACCAGTACAATACTTAAATTTTCTTTCCAATGTCATTAAATCAAAACAGTGCGCGTTCTTTTAACGATCCTATTTGGTGAATTGAATTGACTTGTGTTCTCAATGACTGTTTATTATAACTTTTTTTGTTTATTTTTTATTTACAAATGTTTGATTTAATGAGGCCTCATTTGTAGGTAATAATACATGTTTACTATGATGTAATTCCTAATTATTATTATTAGCACCGCGTCTTACTACCCGTTTGGGTTATATGCACTTACACTAATGTGTAATGGTAGGATGATTGTGAGATTAAATGAAGGACCTACAGTTTAACGTGAAATCCGACCCATGGTGGAGGCCTGGCATTCCCCACACTCACAAGATGTCTTGTCAGAGGTGAAGGAAGGGTCTGGTAATCAGATAAATCTGTACGGAAACCAAGGATTGAACCCTGGCCGCCAGCACAGAAGTCTGATACCTTACCCCTAGACCTCCAGGTCACCTAATTCCTAATTATTTATTATTTTGATTATATAAATAATACTTGGTAAATTTGATATTTTTTTCTAACAGACATGTTGATCCCTCATAAATGGTTGACCTTGGTAAGTTACTTTCTTCCCCCCACCCCCCTCCCTTTTTCTTCTCATTTGCGGATTCTGCGGATAACCGTGGTTCGATTCAGCTTTGGTGTACTGAGGGTGGTTTTCCACATTCTCTTACACAAATGTGGGTACACTTCCTCTAAATTTAAACCTCATTATCCCCAACCCATTAGAATAAATAACACACAAACGTGTAACCCAAACGGATAGTAAGAATTGGTGCAAACAAAAAAATTATTCACTATTTTTTACTATGCTGAAATAGAAGTTAGCTGGCTTGGCTGCATCATACCAGCATTAGATAATGTAATTTTTTTAAACATTTTTCAAACCAAAATATACATGGAGGTAATTTTTAGATGTTCATTTGAAAATAAAACTAAATTAATTTTCATAGATTGTACCTATTCTCACTATGCCACATACAGGGTATACGCCATACCTACATCTTACGAGTTAAAATGGCTGCACTCTTTGGAAGAGCTTGAAGCTTTCACCATTGGGGTTGCTACAGTAGCCCCATGGCTTCTTTGGTGCTGACTGACAGCTCATAGTTCACAGCTGAAAGCTTTGTAAAGTTACCAGACCAAATTATTTATCCCTACGCCGAACCCTATGATCTGCAAACACATGTGTTTAGCGGCGGTCACTTCTGCTAGTCAAAATTTAGGTATATACCTAAATGTTTACTGTCAGATATCAACTGTGAGCTGTCAGTCAGTACCAAAGAAGCCACGGGGCTACTGTAGGTGCCATCAAAGGGCATTTAAAAAGAAACTAATTATAAATATGGTTTCACTATAGAGAAACACAAAAATCCTTGAGCCAGCTTCCACAAAGCTAAGCACAGGTAGCAACCCAACCCTCTTTTCACATAATCCCACTCTACAAAGCTTACACATATTACAATGGTCCCTTTATGACTAACATGCTAAAAGTGATAACATGCTAAAGGTGAGTTTTCTATCAACTGTATATTAGGAAGTGTGTTTGTCACAGAGCATTGACACTAGCTAACCCTGGTGTTGATGGACACTACTTGGCTCAAGGAGTGCAACATAACTTCTGTAAGGTTGAGGATCTGCTGTATACCTTGTTTGTGCTCTAGGCCTATTCTTTTGAGTTGAGGTAAACCAAAATCTATATAATAATCACCTGTACAAATGGCACCATAAATTATAATTTACGCAATTTTTTGATTTTTAGGTGATATAATTGCTCATTAAAAAGACTTAACTTATTTCAAATGGCCATAGTTTCATAACATTATTGATGTATTTTGATTGTACATTTTAGGCAGTTGGCATATCTGTAGAATTCTGCAGCCATCTTGTTCACTCCTTTGCTGTATCTGTTGGCACTACCAGAGTTGAAAGATCATCAGATGCTCTTGTTACAATGGGTAGCTCGGTAAGCTTAGAACTAATATGTCCTGATCTTAGTGTTAGGATAGGGTTCCAAGTAATTTATAAATACAGCAGAATTTTTGCATAAGGAACCTTTTAGAAAATACAAAAAAAAATGCTTTACACATTGATAAAATGTTAAATAATTTATGTTATTTTATAAATACTATATATCAAGTCACAGTTGAATAGTACAGAATTTGACTTGTGAACATGTGAAGGCTGAAAGTAGATCTAGTCACTTTTCAAGATCGCAGATTAGGTTCTTCATTAAAATTAGACTGTATTCAGCCTGTAAGTCCAATTTAAATATTCTATTACAACTTTGTTGGCCCAAGTAATAATATTTTTTTTCCATAACCTTGCTGTTTATTATCTCAGGTGTTCTCAGGAATCACACTGACAAAGTTTGGGGGCATCTTGGTGCTGGGTCTGGCTAAGTCTCAAATCTTCAAGGTGTTCTACTTCAGAATGTACTTAGGCATCGTTCTGTTTGGAGCAGCCCATGGCCTAATATTCCTACCTGTGCTGCTCAGCTATATTGGTGAGTTTGCTTATTTGGCAAATTTAGGTGGCCTGGTTAGTGTAGCAAGGAAATTTAATTAGTGATGTGCATATCACTTTTTTTTCAAATCTAATAGTAAAATTTAAAATTAATACTGAATAATAAAAATCAAATGGGAAGCTTTTTCTCTATTTGTTGAAATTTGATTAATATAATAATCTTGAAAGGAATCCTTAAAACGTAGTTATCAAATTCAGAAAACACCATACAGACAGCTAGTATTTAAAAAAATATTGACTTTTAAACATAATCTCAGGATATTGAAAAAAAAATTTATCTCTTCCATAAATGATGATACTTTTTATCAAGCCACCTTTCCTATACCTTCTTCCAAATATAATACAATTACCTCAAAGTGAAAAGAGGTTTTCCATATAGAGATATATAATTCTTTTTATAGCTATTTTTGAAAGTTTGCAAAGTTTGTATTCCCTAAAACTGGATTTTTTAAACTTCATATAAAAGATTTAGACCGATATAAGATAGAAAAGATATAAATTGTAATAAAATAAAATAAATCTAGTTTTAATTGCACACCGAATTTTACTGAAACTTTAGTACAGTTAAAAATTTATTGAAAGATTACCACTATCACACAAATAAAAAATAACAAACTTTAAAAACTCTCTATAGTTTTAAAAAGCTACCAACTGAAGTTGTTAATAATAACTACAAATACATACATCATCCTGAAAACCCAAAAATCATGTAAAACAAACATTCCTGTGATACTCTCAATTTCCTCTTAGTTTTAAATTAACCTTGAGAATAACCAATACAACCAAGGTCAGGACAAGATGTTACATCCAGCATTGAAGTTCACTCCATCCTCCACTGGAACCCTCCTCTATTACCCTCAGACTACACACTTTAACAATACATTGATTATGTATTGGCTAAAGTGATGGAGCCATCATATCCTAACCCACATTCAAAAACCTCAATACTGTTAAAAGAGAGGCTTTACCAAGGCTTAAAAATAAACGAGAAATTATGATTCTCCCTGCTGACAAAGGATCTACCATGGTGATTCTTAATAAATCAACCTATATCACAGAAGCACGATAACTTTCAGATGAAAATACTCATAGGAAACTGGACCCATGACCATAAAAGAGAACACAAGTCTCATCAAAAAATGTTTAACAATTACATGGAACACATCAGGGCTTCTATGCCAAATCATTTGAGCACCCACTAATTCATCCACACCCACTCTCTATCTACTGCACACCAAAAGGTAAGACCTTCACCGGCCCACCCCATTGTCGCTTGCTGTGGGGGGGCATCGTCTAACATATTTAAACCCTGATAAACTTCAACCCTTAATCCAACAATTTCCTTCGCACATAAAACATCAACTGTTTCCAGCCTGTGGTCTGGTCAGTTTAGGGAAATGCCTCAATCTTCCTCTCACTTGAACACACTTGTTATCTTCTCCTCCCTTCTTTCTCTTGACCTCTCTTGTAGTCTTTTTCTACATACTTCATTTCTAGGTGTCTGCGAGCTTGGGTTTTTTCATTAGTCAAAATCTAGTCGAGTATTTCCAAAAGCGTTCGAGTTGAGTTCTAGTATATTCATAATTTTAAGATATTAAAAAATATATTAAAACACATTGTTAAAATATGAATGACACTTATTTTTATAAAAAGTAACTACTTTTGAAAAAAAGTTAAATAACGGAAATATCGGGTTTTAATTAGAAATAACACTTATAAAACACAATTTAAAAATAAGAATAACTCTCAAATAAAAATCTAATAAAAACATAATTAAAATGGTTTCAACACTCATGTCTTTAAGGACATAAAATTAAACTAACAATTATTTTAAAAAAAGTTAATAAACTGAATTGTAAAAAGAATCATTCATTTATTTAGTAATCTTCTTAGGTATTTATATTTTCATTGCTTTGTCATGGCAATACAAGTAAATATCTTCACCCAAGTTTAATTCAAAATGGCCGACAATATTGAATAAATTTACCAGTCGAAAGTGGTTTTAAAGCTCTTACTTTATTCATGTGAAAATTGAAATTAATTTTTAATAATTTGTTAAGTAACCGAATGATCTATAAGTGGAAATGCTGATATTATCTCAATTAAATAGACTATGCTTATTATTGCATTTTAAAAATGTATTATTAAGTACGTCAAGTGAAAGCTCGAAAATGACGAGCCTACAAAACTCTCAATCTCAAGCTTAAACTTCGAGCTTGGTTCGAAGCTCGGAATGCAAGTACTTGCAGAGCCCTATTCATTTCCAACGTTCTCTTTGGTGTCCTCATTACATGCCCATACCATCTCACTCTTGCTTCCTCTATGGTCTCTTATACTCCCTGTACCCCCACTCTTTCCTGGTTAACTTTATTCCTAATCTTGTTTCTCCTCATGACAGCTAACATGTTCCTCACAATCTTCATTCTCATGGCCTCCAATTTCCTAGTCTCTCTTGCATTCCCTCACACATAAACGACTCAGACTACTTTCTCAACCGCTTAAAAGTAGGGACATGCAAAATTTGCATTTGCTATTACATGAATTTTTACACAAATTCTAATGTTTTCATGCGAATAACACTAATTCAAGTTTTTTTTTCTAAATAAACACAATTTCTCTGTAATTTGGGAAAATACCACAACATATAATATAATTTTCATTGTGATAACACTGCCAATAGTGCCATGCCATGGCTTCCCTTTATACAAATAGTATATTTTTTTTGCTGATTTTAAAGGTATAAAATGGACCACAGGATAAATGAATAAGTATTTTCACTCATTTAATTTCTTTTTAAGGTTAATATCAAAAATCACGATTTCTACTGTTACCCATCATGATATCTAAATTTCAATTTTGATAAATTGATTCTTTTTCAGCTTTTAAAAGACTCCATGCTAGGTCTAAGTAAGGACATCAGGCCCTCGCTACAAGCCGTCATGTTTGGAAAAATCATGTCTTCTTTATTTTTATTCTCTTCTACTTATTTTATAGTAGTTCAGTTTTCTATGACAACATGTTTCGGTGTTATTGCTTGGTCTTAACATAAATTGATATCACTTATTTTGATAATGCTATTTATAAAAAATAAAGCTAATGATACTGATAAATCGAGTGCGTACAGCAGAGTCAATTATCCAAACTAATAGGGACCAAGGGTAGTTCGGATAATCAAATTGTTCTGAAAATCAAACACAAAATTAAATTTCAGTTTTATATCTTAAATAACGCTAAGAGTAATCATAAAACAATATAGGAAACAACTGTGGCAATAAAAATAGAATAAACATTGCAAAACATATTTTTATTATTACATTTTTCTACTTGATACATAGTAAGTAGGCCTCCAATATATCTTACCATAATTACTGTATTACTTATCAAACATTCTTGACAAAGTTCCTTTCTGAAGTGAACAGTTAAGATGGCTATTTGCAGTGTCAAGTAAAGTATGCTAACAAAAGTAATCATTAATTTTTCTTTGCGCCATTTTTGATTGTCTTTTTCTGGCTGCTAAATCATGCAACCTTTTTAAAAGAAGATGGGTTGAACAACTTTCTGTCTGCTTTTCATACCACACCATTGCAGTAGTTATGGCAGTAAAGCCTCTTTGTTACTTGGGCCACTTTCATTCTCACTAGGGATGTTTCCACATTCATCTTCATCTGATATTTCGTCGCTGTCTTGGAGATAACTATCTCATCTTCATTCATGATTTGATAACCAAGTTCATCAATATCATTTTCAAGCCAGGATTTGCTATCTTCTGTTACATTCATAAAATCCTGGAATGCTCGAGAACATCTCTACAATTTCTTTCAAATCATTATGATTATCATCTGTTTCATTTAGTTCAGCAGTTTCGTTTTTCTCTTCCCTGTTATATCCTAATGTTTTTAATGAATACTAATTTGACTCGTATCTACATTAAAAAAATATCACTTTCAGCATATAATACCATCACTTTTTGAGAAAAATAACACAGCTTCTCCCCTTAAAAATAACCTCAGCTTTTGCATTTCTCTACTTATAAGATATTAAAAACAAAATACCCACCAATAGGTTCTTCGTTACCTTAGATGTCAATTCACCTTACACCAATATACCACACAACCAAGGACTTTATGCAATGTAACATTTTATGGACAAACGACCATTCAATTCTAAGCCAGTCACCACTTTTCTAGCGAAATCTGCCCGCCTTATACTTGAAAAGAACAATTTCTGCTTCCTGGACAATACCATCAAATTCAAGGGACGGCAATGTATGGCCTCCTCCCATGCTAACATCTTCATGGACAAACTAGAGACCACCTTTTTGTGATTTGGACCAAGCCAGCCAAAAACAACAAACATCAGGCCATAGTTTCTTACCCGTGCAATAAACAACTAGCCATACTGCCACTGTCTAGTGTGTTTTATTGTTTTAATTGTTAGCTTTGAGGCTTACAGTTTTCTGGTATGTAGGTTTTCCCTTATATCCTCATTTCAATGTTTAATTTTATACAGCCGTTTGGAGCCACTTTTCCTTTGTTTATGGTAAGTAGTAAGGAAAAAAAAAATTACTAAGTTATTGAAATTATATAATAAGTGAAGGCTAGCAAATTAAGAGTAAAGAGTGCTTTAACAAAGAAGGCAAGACACTTAATGCTCAAGGATGAAGTTGAAGTGCAGAGGTAAAATGAGAAAGTTTTAAAAACTGTGTGGTGGGATTTGCAGATGAGGTATGTGGGAGGACAAATGATAGGAGAAGTGGAAACAAATACACTGGTGGAATGTCAGGGGGAAGAAATGGGTGGAGTATAAGAATGAAGCATTCAGAAAGAGGGTTAAGAATTGGAATTGAGGAATAATATAGGGAAAAGAGTGAAGCCAGGGGTAAGTGAAGTTAAGAATGATTGGATGTAAAAATGGACATAAATGCTGGAACGGGATGTGGAAGAAAGTAAAAAGGTGTTGTATGGCCAGGTAAGAAACAGGAGAGAAAATACAAGCATTTAGAATGGTGAGTGAAGAAAGAAGAGGAAGAAAAGGAATTATGGATGAGATATTTTAAGATGCTCAACGTGAAAGAGGAAAGGGATAAGAGTGAAACAGGGGAGCAGGAGAGGAGGTGGTGGAGTATACATTAAAGAGGATGAAACATGGCATAGCACCAGTTGTGGACGAACTGACATTTGAAATGATAAGAGCTACAGATGAAGTAGGTATACAATGGTTAGGCCGGTATTACACTATCACATTTTTCTTTGATCAAAGAAATATATTACATATATTTCTTTGATCAAATATATGATAAAAGATTTAACGCCGTCTTTGATCAAAGATGTGTTATTACACTACATCACATTTCTTTTACAATCGCTACAATATATGTTATTAAAACAATTGACTCCAATGGTTTAATTCCAAGTGCAGCGACTGTGAGTGTTATTGTGATAATCTCATTGCTGCTTGGAACTAAAATAAAACCTGTTAAATGATTGTGGATTCTACCTTGGGTTGGGAGACGAAATTCAAGAGGGATTAACAGTTGCCTGCTAAAGGAACTTCAAACTGAAGATCCGGAATCTTATCAAAAATATTTACGCATGAACTGTGAAACTTTTAAATATTTGGTAGCAAAAGTCACTCCATTAATTAAAAGAAAAAATACACACCTAAGAAATCCTATGACTGATTCGCACATGCAGGATAATCTTTCAGGTGCCATTTTCTTTGATCAAACCTTAGAGCATGTTCTATAACGAAAATATGTGATCAAAGATCTGTAAAATATTTCTGTGATCAAAGATCTTTGAGGAGTCGTCAAAGTTACATCACATTTTCTTTGATCACAGATCTTTGATCAAAGAAATTTGACAAAAATGTGATAGTGTAATACCAGCCT
>CABFOV010001029.1:64031-92211 GCA_902141375.1 Timema poppense
ATCCGAACCACGGTGGAGGCCTGGCATTCCTCACATTCACAAGATGTCTTGTCAGAGGTGAAGGAAGGGTTTGGTAATCAGATAAATCTTTGCCAGGAGCGAGGATTGAACCCCGGCCGCCAGCATAGAAGTCTGACACCTTAACCCCTAGACCGCCAGGTCACCCAGCTCTACAATAGACTTGATCTTTGCCATAAGACAGCTGTTGGAAAGAAGGGATAAATCTGGGAAAGACTTTTTAATGGTATTTATGGATGTGGAGAAGCCATATGAAAGCATGGATATAAATAGTTTGGAAAGCAATAAAGGAGGCAGAAGCAGAAAAAGGTGTTTTAATGAGAGTTAAAAGCATGTATGAGGATAACAGGTTTTGTGTTAAGACTGAGTGTGGTAGGATGCAGTGATCCCAAAAACGAAAAAAGTAGTGAAGGAGGCAGTGATCCCAAAAACGAAAAAAGTAGTGAAGGAGTGAGTTTCCTCTCACCACTACCATTTGTGATGGTAATGAAAATGATCATAAATAAAGTGGCAGGAAAACTCGGTGAGGAAACAATGAAATTATTGGTGTTTGCTGATTACTTGATGGCATGAGGAGGAAGTACAGGAACAGCTAAAGGAATTTAATGAGGATGTGAAAGAGAGTGGAATGAAATTCTTCATCGTGAAGTGTGTAATGATGGTAATGATAAGGAAGAAGATAAGTTCTAGTAAAGATATAAAGTTGGAGGGAGTAGAGTTGAGAAAAGTGCAGAACATAAAATATCTTGGAAGTGTAATTGTGGAGAATGGTGGAAGTAGAGGATTGAATAAGAAGAGGACAGCAGGGAGACTTGTTCTATAGGTATGAAAGAAACCTACTATGGAGAAGAGAAGTGCCCTTAAAGTGTAATAAAGTGCTGTACAGGGTTTATTTAGTACCCATTGTCACACATACAGCAGAAACATAGACATTGAATGTAAGAGAGTGGGGAAATTAAGTTTGTGAGAGCATGTTAGCTGTCATTAAGAAAACCAACATAATTATGAAATTATCCAGGAAATAGTGAGGGTACAGGGAGTACACAAGATAGCAGAGGAAGCAAAGCCCAGATGGTATGGTCATGTACTGAGGATGGAGAAGGAGATGGTGCCAAGGAAAATGAAGAGATTAAGTATGAAGGAAAAAGGCCTCAAGGGAGGCTAAGTTAGAGATGGAGAAGTAGATAACGTGGACATGGTAGAGGAAAAGAGTCCGAAGCAATGAATGGTGGAAGGACAGATAAAGATGGAGGTGTTTTACTAAACTGATCTGGCCACAGGCTGGAAGCATGATCCGCAAAATGTAGACCATTTTCTCTTCCTCATCTAATGTAAAATCTGAGCAGGAAAAATTTGCAAAGGGATCTTTAACCCAATCAAATATTTCTGTAGAAAAGATGGGAAATAATAAACAATCTTTTCTACCAGTGTTGTAAGATGATCTTGTATGAGGCTATACAATTCATGGTTCATTTTAAAACTTTTTGCTAGTGTGAACCTTTTAAAGTTATGTTTCATCACTCTTCCGAGCCAGAGATGAAGCTTTGTTTAATGCCGTTAATTTTTCTATAGTCTTGAGGATATTGTCATCGGTCAAATATACCAGCTCTGCACACCAGTCATTCTCATCCAGATGGTAAATGGGTTTCCTTCTTGTTCCAAAAATGTTTTTAGCTCGTTCTTAGACTCTAAAACCCGATTTAAAACTTTTCTCTGAGACAGCCAGAGAACTTCAGTGTGCAGAATTAGGCATTTGTGTTCTGACACAAAGTCTTTGCAGAGTTGAGTAAATAATCACGCATTAATGGTTTTGCTTTGATGTAGTTGACAATAAGAACAGCCTGATCTAGAACCAACTTCAAATCAACTAAAAGGCTCTAGCTGACTAATGCCTCTCTGTGTAGAAAACGGTGATATATTACATCTAGATTTTTCTCTTTGATGATTGACACAAAGCCTCTCACATTCCCTATCATAGATCGGGTTCCATTTGTCCAATACAAGAATCTCATGGATAATATTACGATAGAGGTAGAGCTAGTGTCACAAAGATGTAGTTTGTTGTGAGAGACGCTAAAATCACACTAAAATCAGGAAGGAAAAAATAAATTGGTAAAGTAGCAGGTGTCCAGAAGAGGGTGGCAGGCTCTAAGAATTTTGCACCCAGGCAAGAGCAAATAAGGTTAAATGAGGGAAGGAAATAACCTGTTAACAGTAACTGCCAACAAGTAATGTTTTGTATGACTCCAGCAAGAAAAGAGATACTCAACACACATCTCTTTCCCATTTTATTTCACATGTAACAAAATAAATAAAATAAGTAATAAAATCAACTTTATTTTTATTTTTGATATTTGAATTTTTTTTTTTAATGTTTCTGAATCCTTGGTTGTCTTAGTCTTCTCGCCACACCGGCCATCTTCTTGTTGATTAGCTTAGTTTTGTGATTGTGATGTGAATTTTATTATTTTATTGTGGTTGTTTTAAATTTTGTGCTGTAGTATATATGAATAATGTCTTAGAATTTAGTGTGTGTACCGTAGAAAAAAATGGAAGAGACTATAGACATAAACATTGACTCTTTCAGTCGGCTTTTTGCTAAATAATTCTATTGAGGCTTAGTCTTTTGAAAAGTGCATTTAAGAGGAAAAATAGTAAGACCAAAACTAGATATTTCACAGAAAGTATAGCAAAATATAAATAGATAATTGATTTTATTATTAATATTGCTACTCTCATTAGTGGCAGTAGCACTGTATTATATAACTTCATAAGAATCCCAATTTTGACATAGTTAAGTGTGCCCCTTTATGAGTGTTCATGACTCGGCTTACCCAAAATTTATCATCACGCTTTCCCACTGAATGTCATGAGCAGATGGAAACCAACTTTGTTGAATCCTATTTTTTATATTGACTAAATAAGGATTATAAAATTATTGTGGAAACTATATAAAATTATGCACCCTAAATTATAGGGAAAGGAACCAGTTTTAAAGAATAGTTATGTTAGGCCTTGATAAAGAAAACTGTTTCTTCATACTAACACTCTTCAACCTCCAACTTCTTACTTTCACAGCTACCCGTTAGTTTCAATTTTCAAGAATATTCTTTCTTCATATTAAGAAAGACTATATATATATTCTCCAATACATAGGCCTTACTTAATGCATATCTTTAAAAAATATATCTTAGTATGAAAAACCAACATTTCTAAAAATGTTAATAATTGTGAAGAAATGAAGCTAGAACCTCAGTTTTTTCTTATAAAGACCTATCCTAAATTATCTTTCAAGCTAAGGGTGTGCAAAGCTTTGGCCTTGCTTCGAAAGTAAAACTCCAGATTCAACAATTATGAAGCTTCATCAATAAAATTATTTAAAAATAAAATAAACATTTATGTTAAATTTCTGTCAATTTGTGTATGTGCATCACAAATTAGTTTTCATGTGACATCTCTAAAATAGGTAAAATAATTAAATTACAACATTACTTTTGGAAACCACTAATTTACAGTGAAACATGTCCAGAAATATATTCTCATTTATTATTTGTCATGTGATGTGCATGTGTGCATGATAAGTTTATTTGTTTTACACAAAAAAAAATTGAGTAACTTGAAGCATGTATAAAAAGTCTTAACTTGGAGGGACTTGAAGGGATTTAATATTCACTAATACAAACATATTTTGACTTTTGATACAAATATATATTGATGCAATACACATCTTAAGAAATAGATTGAGGAGGGTTGACTTTCCCTGTACTAAAATATTTAATATCCATGTCTGTGGCTGCAAAGTCTAAGGCACTACTCTTGCAACAGTAATGCCAATGGTAATGTCTAAATTGGCAATGAAACTCGTGGCGGAAAGAAATCCACGATATTTGCTGATGACTTAATGGAATGAAGGGAGAAGGAAGAGTAAGTATAGTAGGAATGTGATAAGAAAGTGAGAGGGTGAAATGACATCTAGCACAGCTAAGTGTGAAGTTATGGTAATGCCAAGGAAGAGAATAAGGCCTAACAAAGTTTTAAAGTATGATGGGGTAGAATTGATAAAGGTAAAGGAAGCGCTATTGAGGGTAAGTGTGGGAGTAGAGAGGACCTAATAAGAAGGCAGAAAGGGAAGTTGTTTTATAGTTATGTAAGGAACCTGCTATATAAAGGAGAAATACCCTTGAAGTATATGTAAGTGATGAATAAGTTGTACCCCATTTGTAGCTGAAACATGGACATTGAATGTAAGAGGTACTAGGAAAGTGGAGGCCATGCTTATGAAATTTGTGAGGAGGAGCAACAGGATTAGGAATTTAAGTTAGCTGGAAAGAATTTCGGATAGAGGGAGTACATGAAATAATATAAGAACAATATTGAGGTGGTATGGTCATGTAATTTGGATGAAAAATGAGAGAATACTGAAGGGAATGATGTAGATCAAGTATGTAGGAAAAAGTCCACAAAGGAGGCTAAGAAAGAGACGGGAGGAGCAGATAACAGAAAGTGTGCAGGTGAGATGAGAACAATGGTGGAAGGATAGAGGAAGGTGGAGGTAATTTTATAGTGTGAATCCATATTCATTTGTGTATTAAATAGGGTTTAGTTTCTATGTTAATCCAAGAATTATTTAGGTATATTCTAATAAGAACAAACATGTTGCCTCTATTTTATATTCCCCATACCCTTCCTTTTTATCACCTCTTGAATATTGTATCTGTGAGTGTTGAATCCTTGAATCTCTTACAGTTTGATTGACGATTTAAAGGCCCCATCTCATTGTTAGAAAGTTTTTTCCTATACCATTTATTACACTATTTTCTATAATAATTAAGGTAGCCTAATTTTTGATGCCATATTAACCACCATAGTTTATTAAATGCAAAACCCAATCAATACTAAGTCCTCTGGTGAAATTAGTTGAATGTATGTGAATACTTATTGTCTTAACACTATTTAATCCAAATAGCTCCTTTTTTTAAAATCATTGGTAATGGTTCCACATAATAGTATCTTTCTCCTAATTTGCAGATATTACACATTATGTAACACATATTTTAAAACTTCTTAAACAATATTTTTTTAACGTGTCATTTCGTTTAATCTTTAGTTACTAAGACTCTTAAATAGTAATATCTTAGCACTTGAAAGGTTAGATTATATGTAAAATTTAAAAAAGATACTCACCCAACACATGTTTTTCTTGGTTCATTTTCTTAATTATGTAATTTGAGGGAATCAAAATATCACTTGTCTGCCGGAATCTCAACCTTTATCTGGTTTCTTGTGTGCTCATGTTTGTCGATTGGTGGTTGGGTTTAAATTGAACAAATTTATGTCCTGTGGTTATTCCCCAAACAGGTCCCCCAGTAAACAACGAGAAAGTTTCCCGGAGGTCACGGGGTGGCCAGCGTGCAGCTTGCCTCAAGACCACGCTAAATAGAGTAAGCACTGGCAAGACCGAGGGGGAAGATTTGGGCAGGTTTTGCTCGCACGTGCGCCCTCAAAGGTATTCCCTCCCCACCCTGCCACACCCACACCCACACACACTCATCTCTAGCACTAGCGGACAGAAAAACGAGTCTCTTCAATGTAGCAATTAGTTGTGTGAAATTGGTGACTTGGGTAGATATATTTTATTTGTTTAACTTTCAAATAGAGGTGAGTCAAGTTGAATTTGAATTGTTACTCTATCTATGAATATAGAATTCTTAAAACCTTTGAAAGCATAAGCATATGATGCTAACTTACACACATTGATATTTTTCTTCCCTCCAATTCTGAGTTTGTTCACATTGATTCTTTAGTTGCCATGTTAAATATAAATTATGACTAAATTGATGCTATTTTTGTTGCAATTTGAATTGAAATTTAAATTTAACGACGTGGTAAATTGTTTTGTGATTTGGTTGTAAGGTTATTTCGTGAATGGTGTTGGGCTAAATCGGTAGTAAGCTTCAAAATAGCTCCAAAGGAATCAAATTCAAAATTTAAAGGCTAATTTTGTCAAGAATACTCCTAATTCAAGGATTAGTTTTAAAACTATGTGCTGTATATTACACTTGTTCATTCATATAACTGACTAAGCAGCTTATACTCCACCTAGTGAAACAGGTCAGCCTTCAGCAGATGTACATCAGAAGTAAAGTTCCCTTAGAAAACTCTTCCAAGCAACCTACTGCACTGATAAGATTCTTAAAATTTTCCACTTCAGCTCATCTGACACCCCTACTACACAAAATATTCATAAAACTTCATATCTAATATATATGTGTTTACATGATGTGTAAACCATGTTCTTTTCTACATGGGATTGTAAAAAATAGAGCTTTCTGTTTAATTTCCGATTGAGCTCTCTGCAACTTAAACCAACCCATGGCAACAATCTAGAACTAATTTAGTAAAATGCATTAGTATTTGCATGGAGAAGGTGGAAAACTACTTGCATTGTTTCCTGTAGGAATTTTAACCCTAGTCTCTTGAGTCATTAGAACCAGTTAGAACACTTTTTATAGATATAACAGGGTAGGGGAATCACCTGTCAACTAGTTTTATTCTGATTCTTTTCATCTAATAATTAATAATAAAATATTTTGTAATTTTTTCCAGCTAGTTTTAGTAGCACTTTGAAGGCTATTGTACCTAATCATTATTGAAATATTCCCATAAGCATGTTAAAATTTGTTTAGCTGTTTCAATTTAAACAAAATGGGATCCAATAGTTTTAGCTAACTTAGTGAGGTACCATTTAAATAACTTGCTATTTTTATTCTCTAAACTCTCTGAAAATATGGTAAATCAGTTTTCCATAAAATAAATTTTAATTATTTTATTACTTGTCACAGAGCCCTAGGCTAAATCATCTCTTAAATTAGGGATTGCTAGCACACTTACCTGAGTAATGCTGGAGTAGAAATTGTTTGGATAAAATACTATTAAACACAACCCCATTTTAAATTCTGGCTTGTTTTACAAGAGAGCTTCTTCAACACTGCTGTAAACCCTATGATTACAAATACCCTTAGTAAACCTAGCAGGGACTCAAACCCCAAACTTCTTATCCTTGACAACCTCATCTATTGCAAGAGTGATGCCTTAGACCTTACGATTACAGTAATTATGCAGGTCATGAATTTTACTATTCCACAATTCTATATAATTTTATGAACTGATAAACACAATGATCACCACAGAATTTTGAAATTTTTAATTTTATTAAAATAATGTATGCCCAAAGCTAAACAGTGCTTAGAGAATAGGCTGAAATGCTCAACAAATCTTTTAAGATAAACATAATAATTAGAATAATTAATTTAATATCCTCCACTAGTTAAAATGTTTTTGAAAAATGTGTGCTTAAAGTCTGTGCTGGAATTTGAATCCATGTCAAAAATACCCGTTTTTCTGTGTGCGTGCGTGCATGTATCCATTACTGTTTCCAGCCTGTGTGGCCTGAGTCAGTTTTTTATTCACGTCATATATTAGTTTTGCTAAGCCGGTCATAGTTTCATATGCCTTACACACCAAATAGTAGACACACACAACATCCATTCCTTGGCCCTCAATTTATCAATGTGAAAAGGTAAATCCATATTTTCATCATTGATAAATTTTCAGCCATGCCAAGAATCCAGCCCAGGACCCTTAGCTCAGTAGGCAGAAACACTACTGACTGAGCTAAGGAGTCTGTCATATATACTAGGGGTCTGTGAGCTTGTGTTTTTTTTATTCGAGTAGAGCATTTTTTTAAATTTCCTTGTTCAAGTATAGGCCTATTTATAATTTTAAAATGTTAATAAGTATATTAAAATACATGTTCTTAAAATATTAACGACACTCATTTTTATAAATAGTAAATATTTTTGAAAAAAAAAAGTTAAATAATGGAAATATCGGTTTTTAAATTAGAAATAACACTTTAAAATAAGAATAACACTCAAATAAAAATCTAATAAAAAGATAAATAAAGACATGAGTGTTGAAACAATTTTAATTAAGGACATTAATACTACAGAAGTCAGAAGAAAGGGAGGTGTCACCTTTGTGCGTTGGATTCTTTCCACATTTTTCCTCTTTCCCTAAGTGGGCTTTCTTCATCAAATTTACTCTAGATAGTTTATTTTTCTTTAGTCCTATCAATTTCCATTACTATAAAACAAAGTTAATAAAATGAATAATTGCATGATGGCTTGAAAATGAACAAGACTGTAGAAACACAGTACAGTTATTTAAAGTAAATTAATCTGAAGGAAGCCACCTGAAATGATATTTAGGTTAGGCTTAGATAGAAACAAACATCTCTCTTCATGTCTTCTAAAACTTTTACTTTCCACTTCTTTAAAATTTTCACAGTTGCACATTAGTTTGAATTTTCGAGAATATTACTTTTTATTAATGTCTCCTCATATGAAAAATAATAATTTCCGAAAATTCATAACAATGTTTAACTTTGGAAGTTTGAAAAAGTGGGAAGAGTAAAAGTGTCGGAAGAAATAGAGAAGTGTGTTTGTTTATATCTAGGCCTAACCTAACTATCCTCTCAGTTTGGCTTCCTTCACTATCACTTTACATTATTGTAGAGTGTTTCTACACTGTATGGTTTAAAAGTTAATAAAATTGATGTTTTAATAAGCTAAGATATCCCTGAAATATGCTTCAGTAACATAATTTACCCTATCAGAAAACATAAGAATCATAAACAATTAGAAATTTGAAGTGTTTAGTATTTCGTTTATTATTCCTTAGTGTAATCGTGCTTGATTGCGTCTTCTGTTCCATTTCCATTCCTCTATGCACAGTAGAACATGTGCATTGTACTGGCTCTGTTAGACATTATTTTATTGAGAAATTTACTTTAATTTAATTTTTAATGCTTATAAAAGTTGATGCTCATACTTTAAAATTAAAAATAATATTTCTAGTAAACACTATTAAATAATAAGTACTTTTTTAATATAAATTTGGTAAGTTTGATCAAATATATATTGTAATAAATAAGAGCAACATTGATTCTAAACAGGTTAACCAATTATATAACTAAACTAGTGCTAGTTTTGTAACTAAACATATATTAATACGAGTTTTAAATATCTCAAGTTTGAAAACATTTAATATCATCTATTTTTGATATTACATTTTTAATTTAACATAAATTGTTTTAGAAAGTGACCAGGTAAAAATAGTAAAAAGAATCATTCAATTATTTCGTTATCTTCTTGGAGCTATTATTTATTTGATGGTTTAATCTAATTTTGTTAATTTAGGGCTGCATGCTTAATAAAACTTCTGGTATAATATTTATGCTTATTTTCTTTGCGACACACTTCCAACTGTTTAAAAAAGTTAGGGAAATTTCTAGAAATGTTTTAGATTATAAAAAAATGAGTGCATCTGTTCAAATATTATAGAACTAAATAAAATATTTTAATAACCAAAATCTAATTGGAAACTACATGCCATATATTTTTATGAGATTTCTTGATTTTTTTAAAAAATTAATCTACATAAACTATAATTATTTAGTTTATTTTTATTTTTAACAATGAGGAAGCCCATTCACTAAATGAGAGGAAGCCCATTCACTAAATGATTGTACTATCATTTAAATGGATAAAAATAAAGAAAAAGGAAAAATAAACAAATGGATGCAAATTCAATGAAGAAATCCCACCAAGGGATAGAGGGAAAATGTGCAAAGTATAAATCTTTCTTTTTTCTATAGTAGAAATGATTAGCACAAATTAAGAAATGTCATAATTGTTCCCTTAATAAAACAAAATTAGAGATTACGCTAAACTACCCCATTTTGAATTAAAAAATAAGCTTTTTTAAAACTTTGGTAAACTGTTACAGGAGTAAAAATAAATTTCTCAAATTTTTTGCTGTAGTTATGAAATATAAATATTTGCATGGGGAAAAAATGTACAAGTAATAAAATAGAAATATAATAAATTTATATAAACAGAGAAATCATAATAATAAATTATTGATTAATTAGCTAAGATATTATATTTGTTAAATACGGTTATAGCCACATCTTTATTTATTATTCTTTAAATTGAAAAAACGACACAGGGACACAGTTCAAATCTTTTAGGTAGGTGGAAACTATCTTCTATTGAGACCTGGGGTAATCTTGATTTGGTAATAGTTTTTTTATTTTTAAGTTACTACTGTTTTTAGTTGAGAATTCTTAAACTGTATGGGAAATGCTCTTAAAATGTTGGTGGTGTTGGTGGTCTTGGTTGTGGGTACCACTATACTGCAAGAGTAGCACCTTAGACAATGCGACCACTGAAATTGATGATTAGTTTAGTGTTTGTGTAGTGTGTATTCCCTCTTTTCTTTTGTTTGGTGAAGGCACCAATGCCGAAATATTACCCAATTTGTGTTTAAATGTGTGTGAGGGATTTCTTCTAATAGAGAAGACTGAATAAAGAAAGATGTCACCTTTGTTAATTGGGTTCTTCCCACATTTTTCCCCCTACCCCAGTTGGGCTTTCTTCATTAAATATGTGTTTATTAGGTGTTTTTTTTAAGATAGCCATTTTAAATATATCTGTAAACCAAATTCACATAGAAATATTACATTTGCTAACAAATAGAAGAAAAATTGAGAATACTATGGGTTCAAGTTTAGTTTTTCTTAATTTGTGCTAATCATTTCTACTATAGAAAAAAGAAAGATTTATACTTTGCACATTTTCCCTCTATCCCTTGGTGGGATTTCTTCATTGAATTTGCATCCATTTGTTTATTTTTCCTTTTTCTTTATTTTTATCCATTTAAATGATAGTACAATCATTTAGTGAATGGGCTTCCTCTCATTTAGTGAATGGGCTTCCTCATTGTTAAAAATAAAAATAAACTAAATAATTATAGTTTTTGTAGATTAATTTTTGAAAAAAAAATCAAGAAATCTCATAAAAATATATGGCATGTAGTTTCCAATTGGATTTTGGTTATTAAAATATTTTATTTAGTTCTATAATATTTGAACAGATGCACTCATTTTTTTATGATCTAAAACATTTCTAGAAATTTCACTAACTTTTTTAGACAGTTGGAAGTGTGTCGCAAAGAAAATAAACATAAATATTATACCAGAAGTTTTATTAAGCATGCAGCCCTAAATTAACAAAATTAGATTAAACCACTAAATAAATAATAGCTCCAAGAAGATAACGAAATAATTGAATGATTCTTTTTACTAATTTTACCTGGTTTCTTTCTAAAACAATTTATGTTAAATTAAAAATGTAATATCAAAAATAGATGATATTAAATGTTTTCAAACTTAAGATATTTAAAACTCGTTTTAATAAATGTTTAGCTACAAAACTAGCACTAGTTTAGTTATATAATTGGTTAACCTGTTTAGAATCAATGTTGCTCTTATTTATTACAATATATATTTGATCAAACTTACCAAATTTATATTAAAAAAGTACTTATTATTTAATAGTGTTTACTAGAAATATTATTTTTAATTTTAAACTATGAGCATCAACTTTTATAAGCATTAAAAATTAAATTAAAATAAATTTCTCAGTAAAATAATGTCTAACAGAGCCAGTACAATGCACATGTTCTACTGTGCATAGAGGAATGGAAATGGAATAGAAGACTCGATCAAGCACGATTACACTAAGGAATAATAAACGAAATACGAAACGCTTCAAATTTCTAATTGTTTATGATTCTTATGTTTCTTATATGGTAAATTATGTTTTTTAAATACAAACTTACTGTAACTTATTTCATCTTAATACCACAGCCGTTTTTTAATGTAAAACTTAGATTGTACATAACAATTTTACCACTTCTCTATGGGTGTGAAACATGTTCTCTTACCTTATATAACAAGGGTGGCCACAAGAAACCTCACACCCACTCTTAATGAGGCTCTTTTAACATTGCAAAATAAACACTTTTCTTAAATACAATTTTATAAATAATATAAAATATATTTTCAGCAAACTTAAGTAAATAAAAAGCACCTTAAACACACCTTATTATTCTCTTGAACGTAATTTTTTTTTAAATGTCATATTTTTTGGCTTTAAGAGTGAAAAATAAATTTGTCATAGCGAGAAAAGAAAAAAAAAGGCCAAATAAAATTAATAACTATACTAAAACAATTTTTATTTGATACACACACTCGATTATAAACTAAATACAAATTTTATTTTGAAAAATTAAAATAATAGTACTGTTAGGCTTTGTTTTCAAATTAGAATCTAAGCTACCACAAAATATATTTTAATCGTTGAGTTCATCTCTTGAAGTAATCGTTTGATTAGTTTCAACAAAAACATAAACTTTCTTTATTAAATAGGTTACTGAGAGCCACATTACTAAGCAAAACCACGATAAGTCAATAGGAAACTCGTCACTGTTGAGTTAATCTACAAAGGCTTTGAAATGTTGGTATGTTTTTGCACTCGAACGAATATATTTGACTATTTTTAGGGCAAATTCCCTACTTGCTTGAGTATAAAATACTTGGCTTCTAGATGTTCCATATGAAATCGGGATATGATCCATCAGTCTATAAGAGTCCCATGAGCCCTTTTGTTTTGCCTCTCATACCTCGAGCACCATCAATTGTAATAGTGACAATCTTTCCACTCGCGATTGAAGCTTTATAAGTACATCATTGAGATCTTCTTTAATATCAGTCAGAAGTAGTATTTTTTTAATGCCATCAAGTCGAATAACTTTTCTTTCATGTCAGTTGTGTAATAAAAATCAGACAAATCTAGCTAGTTGTGGTTTGTCCTGAATATCTGGAGTCATCCCAAGCCTGAATCAATGCAATGCAGTTCTTAAAATTACCTTTTAAGTTATTTAACTCTATAAGGAAAACCTCCTCACTTTAAGAGGTAATTGTATTATATTTGGAAGAAGGTATAGGAAAGGTATAGAAGCATATAAAAGAGACAAATACAATGTGGATTTTACAATGAAAAGAACACAGTTCACACTTTACATTGCTGCCATTGGACAAAGAGGTAATAGTTGCCTCTTAAAGAAAATCGATCGCCGTCGCCCATTCCCGACCTAGGTTTCATTCTATCAAAACTCATCATGGAGGAGTGTGAAATATACAACTTCCTAAAAGAGGGAGAAGGGGGGGGGGAAACATAAAAGGGAGAAAATGGAAGCTATTTATAATTTTAGTACAAAAAATAAAAATTCTCCTTTATATTGTATGCCTGGAGATAACATTTTTCAATAGTTTTATAATTCTTTGCCATCCAGATTTAAAACAAACTATTTGTGCACTATTTTTCTTGACAAATTCTCCTTGTGTATGGACACTTTACCCCTGCAATATTAAATGCTAAAATAAACACAACCTCAGTTGTTAGAGCTACCTCCTTAGTAAACATTGACATCACTTTACCCTGACCATGAAGATTAAACTTTAGTTTGCCATAGAATGGAGCCAACAAGGAATTCTTCACTGAAAGCACTGTGAAGCGTGGGGTAGTGGCACTTAAAATTAATGGCCTAATATTTATGAACTGTTCCATTGTTATTTGACATAATAGCTTACCATCCATCCTCCTTCCCCCAATTCCTTCTGCTCTGTCTTGAGGCATCCATTCTCGCCCTCATATTTATGGTTTTTAGACCACATAACTCAACTTGTAAAAAACAGGCGTTCTCAAACAAAATATAAACTGTACTCATACACAACTACAGGCTGACTGGCTGTAAACATGTTAGGCCCTTAAATATGAGGAGGAACAGCGTCTGCTTGTAACTGTAGTTGTTGGTGCAGCTCTTCACAATCTTACCTCAACTATTGTGGCTGCCAAAGGTCATGTAGTTGCCACCTCTGTTATATGATGAAATGAAAACAAATTTAGGGTGTTACAAACAAAATACTTAAGGAGACATTTGGTCCATAAAGGGATTAGGCTACTGGGAAGTGGATGTTACATAATGATAAGTTGCATACCCTGTACTCATTAGAAGACATTGTTAGGATAAATGAGTCTCATAGATCATGGTGGGCAGGACATGCAGCTTGAATGTATGAATATAGAACCATGTTTGAAGTATTGACTGGTAAGCGGCAAACCCGTTGGGAAGATCTAGTTTCGGATGGGGGGATAATGTAAGAAAACTTCTTTTTGCTTCTTGGGGTAATTGTATTATATTTATAAGAAGGTACAAGAAAGGTGGACATAAGTGCATAAAAGGATCAAACAAAATATGAAATGTGTTGAGTAACACTTTATTCATATTCAAATACTTTCAAGTCATTTTTTTGGGACACAACAAAATTTCAAATATTAAACAGAAATAAATTGGAAGTCATCACTATGAACTCATTGACTGGCAATTTGCAAGTCTGAAAATATTCTCAACCCACCTCAAAATATCTAGAATCGGCAAACATGAGTCATGTGTTTTTATATTAATAACGTAAAGTATAATTCACTTATAACTCCAAAATCTGCTCTCATCATAATATTAGTCTCACAGCATATCCGAATCAAAGTGTGTATGGGTGTAACCAATCCTCTTCCTTGCTTGGTGCGGACTAACTTAACTCATTATTTTGTCCTGCTTAGTATTAATTTAAAATATTAATTCAGGGATGGTCAACAGAACTCTAATTAGATTTGGGGATGGTCAATAACTAAAAATGGATATTTCTTGACAGTTAACATCTTCTATTTGGTATTTTAACTAATGTTAACTTAATATCTTTAAAAGTGTAGCATCTAATAACACTTTTTATTTGTGTCTATAAAGCATGTCCTTCTATTTTGTTTTAAGTGTAATTATGATTCTGTGTGTTTGGAATAATTAAATATTAAACTTTTTAGCTTTTACAATTTCATCCTATTATAGTAAAAATAATAGTAATCACTTTTTTCCTTTTTTTATTTCAAGTTATATTAGGCTTGCGGAGAGACTGTGATTTGTGGTAAATAGAAGATAGGATTTTGTTGAATTAAAAGGGGTTTTTCAGTCTAGAGTCGGTAATCAGTTTTTGGGGGAGTGGGCCAAATATAAAGTGCTAATTTACAACTAAAGTTTTAAGTTTTTAACTATTCTTCTAGGTCTACAAGTAATAATAATAATAATAATAATAATAATATAATTATTTTTTACTGTGTCTTATTTCCTGGGATGTATAGATATATAGAATAGGGACTTGCGAGCTCTGGTTTTTTATTATATTCGAAGTCGAGCCGAATATTTCAAAAAGCTCTCCAGTTAGAGTATATTCATAATTTTAAAATATTGCCATTATATATTTATTTTAAAAGTAAAATAGTATATTTAAAATGTCACTAGTCAAAACAAACATAAAATAAAAATATTGAATCTTTAAAATTTTAAAAATAAATCAAAACACGTATTCTTAAATAATTAAAACACTCATATTTAAGAATATTAAATATTTTTGAAAAAGTTTGATAAAAGGAAATATCAATTTTTAAATTAGAAATAACAATTAATAAAAACGTGATTTAAAAATAAAACACTTGAATAAAAATTTGATATAAATCATCACTAAAATGGTTTCAATATTCATGTTTTTAAGGACATTAAAATTACACTAACGATTTTTTAAATAAAGTAAGTAAAATCGATGTTTTAATGAGCTAATATTGCCCCAAATATGCTTTCTTAACTTAATTTAACCTGCAAGAAAACATAAGTCACAAACAGATAGAAATTTGAAATGTTTCATATTTACTATTTAGTTTATTAGTTCTTAGTGTAATAAGTGTGCATCTCACGTCTTTTGTTCCAATTCCATTCCTCTATTCACAGTTGCACATGCGTGTTGCATGGGCTCTTGCTAGAAATGATCTTATTAAGAAATTTATTTCAATTAAATTTTTAATGCTTATAAAAATTTATGTTCATAATTTAAAATGAAAAATAATATGGTTTGAATAATATTTCTAGGAAATGATATGAAATCATAAATGCTTTTTTTTATTTAAATATGGTAAGTTTGGTAAAATATACATTGCAATTATGATTAAGACTGATTTCAGACAGGTTAAGAAAAATAAATCTATAACTAAATAGTAACTAAAACACAAAGGGAGAATAAGAAACGAGCAAAGTGAGTTGTACAGCAAGCCATGAAAGATTGGATGCAAAAATGAACAAATGCTGGAACATGGCTTGGAAGGAAGTAAGAAGATGTTATTTAGCTAAGTAAGAAACAGGAGGAGAGAGAAAAGACAAGTTAAAATAATAAATGAAGGAAGACAGGTGAGAAAGAAAAGGAACTATGGATGAGATATTTGAGAAAATGTTCAACCTGGGAGAGGAAAGGAATGAAAGTGAAATAGAGGAACAGGAATAAATAGAAAAGGAGGAAAGAGGTTCAACATGGAAAGCGGCGGAGGATGAAACAAGGGAAAGCACCGGGTATGGACAAACTGGTTGTGGAAATGATAAAATCAGCAGGTGAAGTAAGACTAAAATTGTTATACAGGGTACTGAGAGTGGTTTGGAAGGAAAACAAGGTACTGGAAAAAGGGAGTGATAATACCTGTTTTCAAGAAAGGAGACAGGAAGTGTACCAATTATAGGAGGATAACCCTGATATGCCACTGTACAAAAACATATGGAAAGATATTGGAAAAGAGAAAAAGAAAAGAAATTAAATTAAAGGAAGGGGGAGTGAGGTCTACAATAGACTTGATCCATGCCATACAACAGCTGATGTAAAGAAGGTATGAATATGGAAAAGACTTGGTAATGGACAATGGTATTTATGAATGAGGAGAAGGCATATGATAGTGTGGATAGAAATGTTTGGAAAGCAATGGAGGAGGCCAAAGTGGAAAGGGGAGTTTATAATGAGTGAAAAGCATGTAGAAGTTAAGATGGTGAGTGGAAGGATAGTGGTTCCAATTTAAAAAAAATAGAAGCAGGGCAGTGCCCTTTCACCATTCTCTATTACTATTTGTAATGGTAATGAAAATGGTCACAAACAAAGTGTCAAGAAAACTCAGGAGGAAAGAATGAAAGCCATGATGTTTGCTGATGACTTTATGGTATGGGGGAATAAGTAAGAGGAATTATAGGAACAAACACAAAATGAAATGAGAAAGTGAAAAGAGTGTGGAATAAAATTTAGCATTGTAAAGTGTGAAGTGATGGTAATGACAGGGAAGAGGATAAGGCCTAATAAATCTATAAGGTTGGATGTAATAGAGCTGTGAAAAGTACAGCACGTAAAATATCATAGAAGTGTGATTTAGGAAAAAGTTAGAAGTAGAGAGGATTTAATGAGAAGAGGACAGCAGCGAAAGTTGTTCTAGAGGTGTGTAAGAAACCTATGTAGAATAGAAGTGATTTTGAAGTGTTAGAAAGTGTTGTACAAGGCATACTCTGTACCTATTGTCACATATGCAACAAAAACATGGACGTTGATTGTAAGAAACTAGAAAAGTGAAGGCCATGGAAATGAAGCATGCTATCTGTCACTATGATTAGAAGTTATCCGAGAGAGAGTAGGGGAAACAAGACTAAGATGGTATGGGCATGTAATGAAATGGAAAAAGAAAGGATGCCAATTAAAATGTTTTAAAAGAAGTATGTAGGAAAAAGACCACAAGTGAGGCCAAGAAAGAGATGGGAGGAGCAGATAACAAAGTGTTCAAGTGAGGGAAAAAGAATGAAAGAAATTAAAGGAGGGAGAGTGGTGGAAGAATAGAGAAAGATGTAGGCATTTTACTAAACTGACTCGGCCACTGGCTGGAAACTGATGGTGATGAATAACTAAACACTTGCTAGTTTTGAAATTAAACATATTTATTAATACAAGTTTTAAATGTTTTGAAAATTATTTAGTAATCTATTTAGCTATTTTTATTTTCATTGTTTTGTCATGGCAATAAAACTTTATTCAAGAATAATTGAAAGTGGACGACATTCTGTATTAAGTTTATTGGTCAAAAATAGTTTAAAACCTCTATTACGTTATTAATTTTAACATGTTAAGTTTTTGAATAATTTATAAGTGGAAATGTCAATATCATCTAAATTAAATAGCCTATGATTACCATTGCATTAAAAATATTACTTAAATCAAGTGGAAACTCGAAAATGAAGCGCCTATGAAACTTTCAATCTAAATTTTAAATTATGAAATTGGCTCGAAGCTCCAAATCCGAGTACTCACAGAACCTTACTTGATAGTGATGTAGGATATGAAACCAAATATATGATAATAATAAACTCTCATTCTAGCTTAAACATGGGGTTGGTTTCTTTTTATTTAAATTCTTGCCTTTGGTCCCCAATATGGCCTTTATAGAGTCTGCTCAAACACTTCTGTTATCAATACTCTTCAGTTGAAGTTAATTTGCTTTAGGAAGAAAACTATATTAGTGCAGTTGCTACTTTTTTTTATCTTTAGGAATTCTGAAAATAAAATCAAATAACGTCTGCTACTTTTATTTTTAATTCTCATCCATACAATAAAAAGATTCTCATTTAAATGGCTGACTAGTCAATTTCGCGAATGGTTTTATTTTGGGTAAGTAGTATTGGCTCCAAAATGATACAATAATCTTTAGTTATATTTTCATGGCAATTTTAATGTGCTAAGTAAAAGTTTGTAAAAGCATGTCTTGTGAAATTTTGGGGTCTCTAAGAATACATAATTTTACAATCAAATGCGGGTCTTAAAAAGTAGGAGTTGGATAAAATTAGAAGTTCAAGCATTAAAAATGTGAAATATTTTAAAATAATATTAATTTAACTCTAATGGATCTATTATAAAATGTTAAACCACAGGAAAAAATTAAGAAAATAATGAATATCTACAATGTAAACTTAACTATTTGATATAACATCTGTTTTGTTTTTTTTTATGTTAAAAGAGTAAAGTGACTGTAATCCAAATTATGATATGTTCAATTGAATTTCCTATTTGTTATGATTTTTTTACATCCATTATTACTCTTTACAGCCTGTGGCCTAGGTAAATTTTTTATTCAAGCCATATTTTCCTCTACCGGCTTGCTAGGCCTTTCTTAACTTCATATGTCTTATAATTTAACTTAAGATTAGGACAGGCACAGCATCCAGTCCCTGGATGTTAATTCCTCACTGAAGGGGTAAACCCACATTTCACCAATAATACATTTTTGGCCATGCCGATAATCGAACCTGAGACCTTTAGCTCAGTGGACGTTACACACTACTGACCGTCTATGTTTTCAGATGATTTGTTCTGATGTTCTGATTATTAAACAATATTTACTTGTTTAAAACCAAATATTACTCATGTTCTTGGGTTTGGTGCAATGACATGAATGCTTTTAAGGCAATAAAACCGTTGTTTCTAGAAAGGAGAAACACAAAATAAATAATATAGAAAATAATATATAAGTATACTTCCTCTGCTTAGTAATAAATTGCAGTTCTGTTAATTAAGTATGGCTAAATGGCACATCTATATTTTTATCAAATATATTACATTAGAAAAGATTTATTTGTATAGAGGATAAATGTTGTTTGTAATTGTGCATTAATTCAATTTAACTCTTCTATAGGGGTGTACCGATGTGGATACAGATGAATCATTATTGGGCAATTGTTAATGTGTTGGCAATTATGCCGACTAATCTTTTTTTTAAGTAAAATTTAAAGCAAAATTTTCAGGTAGGAATTTAGTGATCAAAATCAGAAAAAAGACACTTAAATAAACAATGCTTCTGTGCTGTGACCTATGCAAATATTACATATCCTGATAAAGAAATAAACGTTCATATCGTTTATAAAACTAACAATCTAGTTCCAACTTTTGCCGGCTATGCAAAGAAGAAACACAATTCTGTCACCCGAAGGAACCAGTTAAACGTTGTCTGAATGTGTTCATTGGAGGAGTGGCCTCAGAAACAATGTTTTCCTTTGCTAGACTCTTTTGCCCAAAGAACAGATCGATTCTTAAGCCACATAAAATAAATCAACTATTTTTTCTAAACAAAAACTTGTCTATTGTCAAGTATAATTATTAATCAAAAATTAGGATTATCAAGGCTCTAACTGTTCATTTTTAAATAAAATCTTTTTGTATTAATTATACTGTCATCATTTTTTAAGCATATTTCTCAATAGTTGTAAATAAATAATCGATAATCGGGACTAATTGGTGTAAATAATGGTAGCATGAACAATTATTTTAAACAATTGGTATCAGTAATTGGTTTTATTGAATTGATACACCTTTACACTTCTATTTTGGCTTTGTGTTGTTTCCATGGTTCTTGGTGCATGCGTCAAATCTTCTGTCTATTCTCAGCTTTATAACATTTCCTAACTTTTCTGTCGTAAAATTTTCCTTAAACCAATATTTAATTTTAAGAATTAATTCATATATCTTAATAGCTCCATTTTTTTTTTGTAAGTTAAGATCAATATTGATGGCATGGAATTGCTTATTTATAGTGCATAATGTTGCTAGTCATTTAGTTGTTCAAGGGCGAGATTCGCCATAAATCTAGTGATACTAATTAAATTCCAAGGAGTACCTAAAATAATTAGTATAGTACCAAATACAAATAGTGAATTTTCTGATGTTGGGACTGTGTTTAAAAAGGGCAAATTAAATGATTAAATAGCATTTTTTTAGAGCTTAAGGCTAAATTTTTTATAATGAATATGTTTGTAGCCCAATTTAACTTTGTGGGGGTTAGCTTAATATGATCCCCAAACTTTGTGTCTGTTTTATCAATGAAAACTTGAATCTATACTAATATTATAAAGAGGAAAGTTTTGTTTTTTTGTTTGTAATGGATAAACTCAAACTACTGGACCGATTTTAAAAATTCTTTCACCAATATAAATCTACATTATCAGAAAGTAACATTGGCTATATTTAATTTTATTTTAAATTTAATCTATTCCTCATAAAAATGTCGATGGGCACTCATATTTTATGTTAGTCTATGATGATTCTTCAATATGTGTGTTGAAAATAATAATAAGGGGGGAGGGGAGGGTCTAGTAAATTATGTGTTTGTTTAATTATTGTTTGTTCTATATTTTCAATGTCAGGGAACTTCTACAAGGTTAAGCTGGACTCCGTTAAATTATTCATACTCCTCCATTGATTCAAAATAAAATAAGCCACTACACGGAACTAAAACCAGTCACTTGGAGATAAGAGTTTCCTAATTAAAATTATTTTGATTACTACAGGGATGTTAAAATTTTATTCGTAGACTGTATTTCGGAGAGCTTTGTTTGTTTGTTGGTAGGACTGATGCGAGTGACAGACCAGAGTCTCCGCAGGTGTCAGAGTTCTCCTGCTGATGATGAGCCTGGACCGTCAAGTGCTCTACTCCTTCCTGAACAATCACCTACTAGATACCACGCCATTTGGGACGCTCCAATCAACTGAGCAGCAAAGCTTTACAAACCTAAAATAATACTAAAACAAATATTTTTTATTTCATTTAGTTTGTCTGTTTCAAGAATGAACAATATCATTAATTTTAAGTACTTTATCAACATTTTAAAGTTTTTTCTTGAAAAATTGTGAGCTATCTAGTGGAAAACTATAAAGAAATTGTGCGAAAACAAATACATGATTTGTATTTATAACTGAATGAGTGTTTTTGGTTAATCTACCACTAAAATGGAGAAAATAACTATTTTATACAATAATTCTTTCAAAGCTATTTTACTAAAAAAAATACTCAAGATATAAAAAAAAAATTGGAATTCACATGTGTTTAAAACTTAATCAAAGGATATTTAGGACAGTTGTAAAACTATTAATAATTTTGATAAAGCTACATATTTATGTTTGGAAGAATGCATTTTAATATTAGCTTTTTCTTTCTAATGAATGATGTTCTTGTCAATTTTTGTTGTGAGTTGTGCATCTCATAAATTTGGTTTATTTCTGATGAAGCGCTTGGTGAAAAATCTTGTATTTTTGGATATTGGTATTTAGTTGAATCTAAAACAAAGTTTAGTCAAATAAATTAACAATACTCACTTGTTGATCGGGGACACAGTAAATCAAGTGTTAACTTATGGTTTATTATCCTGTCACGGTTGTGTTGGTGAAGGTGTTGGAGATATGAGCTCCAATCCCAGTTGAAGATTGAAACTTGCACCGGCACATCTATGAGTGTGCACTGTATGTAATTAACCCTATGCACCAGCCGAGTTTTTCTTTCACACTGCTTTCTCATCCTTCAGGTTAATTCTGATGAATCCTTTAAAATTCGCCCTCTTGCACCATCAAGTTAAATAATAAGTCACAAATAACCCACACACTGTCACTAAAAAGTAAAATATATTAAAATTTTATGGCAAATTACAAATCATCTGTAGTAACCTATACCGAGCAGCACTAATGAACCGAGTGTGGGAAGAGTTAAGAAAATGCATTTAAGTCATGGTTCCAACATAACTTTTCACCCAGCACTTCATTTTAAAATACTTCTGTGTTAACCCGAGACATTCCTTAAATGAGTTTAATAACAAGTCTTGGAGGCTTACTTTTTACTGATTAAATTATGAAGTGAAAAACCTTTTACAATATTAATTTAGTCAATATCGTTTCTGTTGCATGTTTGGGAGTTTACGTTTTAATTTGTTTTGTTCCTATTTTAATTTTGCAAAAGCATAGTACTATATTTTCACACATGATACCAAAGTCACGTGAGCAAAAACTTCTGCAGTCACAATTGCCCTTTTTTCCTTGTGTCATTTGTGCTTCTAAAAATATTTAATGTATCTTGGTTCTTGTTACACTTGTAGGTGGTTCTGTTCATGGAAAATTTAGACCTTAGATGTTGTTTTTTCAAACTACCGTCCTACTTTGCATTTGCTATTTTGTAGTATTTAAGTTTTTACTCAACATACCAGGGTGTGCGCATTATCTGTAGCAAGCTTGAAATAAATACATTTTCTACTGAAAGTTTTGCTAGTTACAGTTTAAACTTGATAAAAATGTATTTGCAAATATATAGTGCATTAAAACTAGTGTTTAAATTTAATTTTTATAGTTAACAAATGAGTTGGGCCACATATTCATATAAATAGGAATCCTACTCTTGGAAAGGGAATTTTTAATTTAGGTGATATTCTGTAAATTCAAAGGATAAATTGTAATTTTAATTGCATACTTAGATCAGAGAGTTGAATGTATCATTTTATTCGGGTGTCTCATTTTAATCAATTGTAAAATGACACCTAGATATCAGAAATATGTAGCACCACACTTTTACATTTTAATAAACTATTGTGTGAATTGATAGGTTTGTTAAATGGCACCACTTGTTTCAAATTTTGGTGGGTTCCACTGGTACATTTTTTTCATTTTATGATCAAACACACTTTTTTACCCTCATCTCTGGATCCCTTAAAAGTTTTTATAAATATTTGTGATAAAATCTTCTGTGGAAAATTGATATATATAAACACACAAGTTTTAGTATCGTTATTTTTCCATTTGGGATCAAACTAAAAACTAGCAGGAACTTAATCAATCTTATAGAAAGGGAAATATCTGTGAATTTGACTAACTAATCTTGCTAAAATAATTTTTTTTATCTAAAACTATACCTTCTTCCAAATATAATAAAATTACCTCATAAAGCGAAAAGAGGTTTTCCTTATAGAGATAGTAAGTTAAGAGATTTATTAACAACCCAAATGTTTTGTCTAAACTTTCAGAATGCTTCTGTGGAGTAAGAAATATCCATTGACTTAGCCATCAAGTTAGGATAAAATGTAAGCTCTATTTGTTACATATCAACCCTGAAAAAAAAAAAAAAAGATTACCTGGAAAAAATTGACCATTTAAACTTAATTTGGATTAACCATATTTGTCTCAATCTTGTTATTAGTCATGTTTGTTTCCTAAAGAGAAATAAAATATGGTTAAAACAATAGCCATACTTTTTGTTGGTTCAAGTGTGAGTTTGTTCCTAATTTTAGAAATTTTCTGGCATATAATGCTAGTAAGAATTTTCTCACACTAATTGAATGGTTAAGAAAATTGGTTTCGCTTTAAAAGAGGTTATAGTTTGAGCATTTTACTGAATTGGGTAAGAGCCCACGATTCCAGATAGAAAAAATAATTTTCACACCTTGGTAAAAATATCTCGACTAGAAAATATTATATTGTTGTATTATTTTAAAATATTTGAAAGAATTTTTTCTAGTTGTATAAAATGTTCCTATTTATTATGTATCCAAATTCTGACTCCATCTGTTGATACATTTTTTAGACAATTATGGCTAGTGTGATAGTCAAACAAGTCAGATATAAATTTTACAATGTTATAGTGTTGCTAAATATAATGTTAATATTAATATTGTTTATATATTGTTTTTATAAACATTTGAACCCACAATTAACACACATGAATTCCCTTGTTCCACCTGTTACTTATTAAAAGAACCAGTTTTTTCAGTTTTGATAGAAAGAAGGGGGATGCGAAGTCCACTTTTTCAATTTGGAGCAAAGTCTAATCAAATATATGAAATTTTCTTGAACCAGAATTGTAGTTTGAATATTGGTTGTTAGTTTTGTTATGCTTGAAAAAATATATTTTTTATATCTATACAACTTTATGCACTATAAAAATTACTCCAAAAAAGTTTAATTGCACAATTATTAGTAGTATTATCCCTTATCCTGATAAATCAAGCTTCTATCACAACTTAAAATTCAATTGCATCAAATAATTATTTTCATAGGACTATTGATTTGTACTGTACCTAACAACACAAAATGGCAATAATTTACAATAAATAAATTTTTTAATGTATTTATTTTAAATATGAAAAGAATGAGTTTTGTCATGGGACAACTCTTGGATAGCTAAATGGTTGAAGTATTGGTGTATTAAGCCAAAGCTCCCTGGTTAGATTCCCTAATCTAGGTGTCATTTTTCAAATTAAAGAATATTTTTATTGGCGAACCTTCTTAATGGTTGAATCCAGAAGTTTTTTTCCAAATACAGTGAAAGCCAATATTTGTTTCAGAGCTAAGTAAAGTTTCAAAGCTTTGCACACCCAGTAGAAAGTCACAGATTAAAAAAATAAATTGTTCATATACCACACTTTAAATGTGATAGTGTATATTCAAATTAATTCAAGAATATTTCATAGACAAAAGCCATAAACAGTTTTTTTAATATTGTTTTAAATAACAATGGTGACATTAAGAATGGCATTTCAACCATCATTAAAGTAACTTGATTTTCTTATAATAAGCTTAATTTTGCCAGGATAATTTTAATTAGCAAAATTATAAAGTAAATTTAGCTAAAAGTTAGTTTGATTCCTTTTTATTTGTGTTTAGAAAAATAAATTAAAAACTGTTAACTGTCTGGTATAAATGTTTGTGCTGTTCAGTTTTAGTAGTCATATTGGTACTATTTTACTTGGAAGAGTTTAAAACCAATTATTAGTGCTAAAGTATGTATTTGCTATGACTTGCTCGAAGTTGCTCAAGTATTTGTTCCTTGTCATGCTATTTTAATAAAATTGGGGCTAACAAATTTTGCATGGTCTTTAAAAGATTTATTTTAAGTGTTGTGCATTAACTTTAAAAAAAAAGGGTGTTTCTTTATACCTGGTAATTTCTATCATAAAAACCTATTATTCAAGAACTGGCAACAAGCTATCTGGTAATATTCTGCGATTTTAAAAAAAAATTGTAACCTTTCTCTAATTATTTAATTTTTGTTAATTAAAAACTTATTGCTTTTAAATGATTAGTTATGTTTCTAATATTTTGTTATTTCTATTGCATTCAAAATCACTCACTTTATTTATGTATTTCATTTTACTTCATTGTAATTAAATATTAATTTTTTAAATTGTATCTACACATCTAAAGAATGGTATGTATGTGCCAAAATGCTGTAAGAAGAAAAATAATAAAGTTCACAGACAAGGTATACACCAGACATTCAGCCCTAGAGGTACTTTAGCTGCACTCCTTGGGCACTGGAGACTGCTAGTTAATGTTCTCTGAAATTCTACAAGCTGGTGAGAATTTTCAAGGGTGGGGGTCCGAACACAAGAGTTAAGCTACCAACAATATCACCCACTCACCCTTTTAACCTCTTTCAAAGAAAAAACCTTTTCAGACAATTAACGTCGATGGTATTTGAAGATTGTTTATAACCAGACAATTTGCAAACATTAACTTGAACAAAAAAACGGATAGTGGTATTACAAGTTTTCTTTGTAATCGGAAGTTTGAATAGGCTCGTTTGGGGTGTTGATTAATGGAAAGGGGGTAAGTGGAGGCCCCTAACTCGTATTACTTTTGTGTAAGCAGGTTTATTGACATTAAAAGAAAAAAAAAATTCTCTAGTAAAACCATCTCTAAAGTGAACTTTTTTCTAAAATGCCCGCTTAGTAGTGATGTCACTTGGGACCGCATGGAGCACTCCCCATGTTGGACTCGAGTTTTCTCAATTAGTGCAGCCATTTTTACCTGGAGGCTGTGGGTCGGTTGTATACCTTGTTTGTGTCCAACTGTAATTAATCCTTAATTTTGTTCACGTTTTCAAATGACATGATCACTGTGTGATGTGCAGCTATCACCAAAAACCTTGTATGGGAAAGGGGTATAGGTCCTAATATTTTAACACTAAAATGTCAATGTTTAAAATTGTATCATAATTAAATTACCACTGATAAAAAAAAATATGAATTTTAGGATGTTAATTCTTATAACTCTCATACATTTCATCAATAAACTCAAGAATGACATCTAAAGATGCTAGATTCCAGCACAATTAAAGGGGGTTACAGCCCCCCCCCCNCCCCCCCCCCACTTGCTTATTTAACCCTGTTAACAAATGTATTCTGTAAGAATTGAAAGAAGTATAAAAGGGCAAGACCTACACATTCAATAGTGTGAGCCTGCGATCAAGCTATACTGACTGAGCAATCTCTGCTGATAACGATGACTGTGCAGTGTTATCAGAAGAGATTTTTCACACAAGCTTTAAATTATAAAACCCTGAGAAAACCAATTATTAACTATGAGCCCACCATTGTGAATGGTGACTGAGAGTACCTGGAGTGATGAGATGATAGCTGGGGCACCCCAATCTTGTTTCTTGAGCACTTATTTCACACAAGAGTTTTATGACTGTGTTCCAAGGGATGAACGAGCGTAGAGCCATTAGGGTAGAAGCGTGGGAATGATAGACATCAATGGGATGCTGCTGACACCTAGTGATAATGAATATAAATAATTATTATTAGCATTGAGTCTTGCTGCCCGTTCGGGCTATACACACTTAAGCTAATGTGTAATGGTAGGGTGATGGTGAGCTGAAATGGAGGACCTACAGTTTAACCTGGAATCCGAACCACGGTGGAGGCCTGGCATTCCCCACTTTCACAAGTTGTGATTAATACACGTTTTCAAAGGTGAAGGAAGGGTTTGCCAATCTGATAAATCTGTGCCAGGACAGAGGATTGAACCCTGGACCCCCAGATATAGCTAATTAAAATGAATAGAGCACAGCTGGCTCACTAGATATATCCATACTAAACAATGATAAGTGCTAATATTCGCCAGAGGGTGTAATGTGGTCATTATAACAAACCCTCCGGCCGGCCGCTAATGTTTTTAGCTGAGCTACTACTTATTCATTCAAGTAACACCTCATTTGTCCTCACGAGATTGAGTTGGACCTCGTTCCAGACATACTGCTTCACAGAAAATTTTTGGAAGTGCTGGGTATCAAACTTAAGATCTCCATAAGAGTAAATTTGATGAAGAAACCCTAGGGAAAGAGGAAAAATGTGGGAAGAGTCCAATGCACAAAGGTGACATCTTCTTCCTTTCTTCTGTCTTCTATAGTAGTAGTAGTAGTAGTAGTAGTAGTAGTAGTTACACACACATTTAAACACATATAATATTTCGGCACTGTTGCCTTTATCAAACACAAAGGACGTACATATAACACAAACAATGGATTACTCTCATTTTGAATTTTTTTAAAGAAAGTGTTAGAAACACATTGCCCCAACTGTTTATGGGAGCAAAGATAAATTCCTTGATTAAGGTTAATATTTATAGAAATTGATGATGCTGATGATAAAAATAATAATAGATAATAAATGATATTTAAAAAAAAAAAATGTTAATTTGAAAAATAATATT